>JAZGTK010004643.1:0-24063 GCA_036877625.1 Ambastaia sidthimunki
CAACTGATTTTAACTAAAAGTTCACCTGTGTCGCCCCACACGGGCAGATATTCGTCCTGCTGAATATCCAGCATGATTTCCAGGCCATTTCCTGTTCCGCCCTTCAAAGTGGTGAGCAGGGGGTTTCCATCTAGACCGGAGTTGAACGTGTAACATTTTCCATATCTTGTGTAAATCTGTTGGCAGACAAGCCATACAAAACATCATAAACATACAAACACATAAACACAATTTAAACAGTATTATTATCATCAGCGTCATGATGCTGGAGCGGACCACGAGTTAAAACACGCTTTAGAAATCACAGGAGTGACCGATCATGCAAAGCGAAGCCGGTTATTTATAATAATGATCACAAAACAAATATTACATTAGATTAATGCATGTGTTTTTAGTAAAATCACGACTGGTGCAATAAACTCGAATTTGAATGCTGTTTTAAAGTAGTTAAAAGAAAAGTTTCAGTACCCCCAACATCACCTTTAAAAAGGACACGGACCATCAGACTAAATCAATCTGATGCTATCAAGACCACAATCTGTGTTCATTCCCCACATTTCTGTCACGCAGTGAGATGCGAGGTGCCGATTTGTTATCTTAAAATCACAATTAACATGAAAGCAATTATGCAGTTGTTCTCATCGTGTAGAGACATTATAAAGGCATTGTGTGTGCTGTGCAGGGTGCACCAAAACACACCGAACGAGCACATTGTGTTATATGTGTGTGTTATTGTGTTAGACGCCCCGTCCCAAACTAATTAACTTCATTCATCGTAAAGAAAAGAGCCACAGGCAGAATGAACGTAAGCTGTTGTGATTCCAAGACTTTCCTGGAGAAAAACATGTTGCTTTCACATTAACACGGATTTTAGCAGTGCAAAGCTTTCCATGATCTTAAACACTGGCAGGATCTTGGGATTAAGGGAGGTAGATTGGTTCTCCATCAGATAATTAATAAAAAAGGATCGAGATGCCTAGAAAAAAAGAGTTTCGCTCGAGGCAGATTTGAAGCGCCCAGCGCTCTTAAATAATTCATGCATCTCTACCCAGAAAATTTGTCAGTTCTGCTTCTGTGCCAGTATGTGTTACTGAGACTCTCAGCCTCCGGGTTTCTGTGAACAGCCTCTCAGACCTGCCACACATCTCCAAAATAACAACAGCTGATGCTACACAACACCACATTTTGTAAATAAATGATAGAATTGAGCCTTTTGCTTGGAAAATTATTAGATGCATGCACACGTAAAACATGTTTTACCTCAGAATCTAAATAAAGTTTGATTTTGCATAAAGAAAATTAAGTCCTTTTTGCATTAGAAGAAAACAAAAGGATTCTGATAAAAATCATCATAATAATGAGAATAATGATTGAGAATAATGAACTGTACAAACAGCAAATATCTCCAGATGCATCAGTATTGAGAATCTGGCTTCAGTCTATAGTATTTAAAAATATTAATATAATTTTATTCTGTTTTGTCTTGGTCATATTTGATATATATCTTGGTCATATCTCTCTCTCTCTCTCACTCACTCTCTCACTCTCTCACTCACTCACTCACTCACTCACTCACTCACTCAGGGTATTTCTAATAGTCTAATTGTTTTACAAGTCAATCTGTTTAATGTGGGGAAAGGTCTCTTTTGTCAGACACTCAGGTGGGATATAATTTCCCTGTAATTTTCTAATCCATTTAAACAGCTTGTCTTGCGGTTTTCCCAAAAGACACAACAACTGAAGGCTTTGTCAGACATGCACACAGACTCTCTTGGCTCGCTCAGGTAGCCTCTAATAAATGCCATGAGTAATAGTTTTAATTCATTAGAATGGCTGATTTGATTTAATGGCTTATCTTAAGCGATGGCAGCTTAACTGAGGCCATTGTTGACTGATGAAATAGTTACGCTTTAAAATCAACTCATTAGAGTCTCAATATGTGACTATTTCTCATTATGTTCAGGGAAAAATACACGTGCACGTTTACATACAGGGGTGAAGTTCTTGAAAGTGCAGTTTTCACCCCGAAACCTGCATTCCAAAAGCATTTCTCCCAATTGGTGGCCGAGCCTGTCAATCATCTCTGTTGTGTTCAGCCTGACTTTAGGAGGCGGGGTGTAGTTAGAGAAGTCTAGAAGATGCAACAGTCGTTCTTTGTGTTGACTGTGTTTCAGCATGGAAACACTCTGTCGGTTGACCGTATGGTTCAAGTGCATGATGTCCATCCAGTAGCCGCTGTAGTAGAGATCAGCTTTAGTGAGACGGGACACACGAAAGAGGTTATGATTGCAAAACGTTACGGCTGGAAAAGTCATGTTGCGAGTCCAAACCATGTAGATCTTCGTCACGGCTGGGTAGGAGAGAAGATATACGATTCGATTCCATGACCAGGTGAAGAGCAGCCCAAAGCAAACAAAGAGGGCCAGAAGCCAAAACAACCGCTGGACTTTGGATTTGTGGGGCGAGAAAGCGTGTTTCAATCCATGGACTTTTGTTCTAAGAATAAACGCTGTTGTAATATCCATGGCACTGTGGTTTAGCGTCGTCTCGAGTCTTTTCTGTTCGCTGTGTTTCTTGGCGTCGTCAATCGGAGAGTCTTTGTTTACCGGCTCCTGACTGGATGTTGATGTCTCCATACTTCTGTTAAATGACTCTCAACATCGGCTGCAAAGTTTCAAAATTCATCGTGCATTAATATCTTCTCACGATCAAGACAATTAATCAAGCAATCAAATTAAATGCAAAAAAATATGATTTATTAGGCTTTCATTAATAGTGCACTTATGTTTACTGTCACCAATCCTTGCAAAGACAAGTAAAAAGGTTTGGTACGTTACCAAGGTCTGGATCCAGTAAAGCTCATGAGATAAATGTGTCTCATTCCAGTCTCATTCCAGCACACATTAGTTCCTGTACGATCCTCAGGTTGCACAGCTGATCTGTGAATTTGTTAAATCGTTTGAACCAATGAGATTTGGTTTTTCGGTCAGATCGTTCACGGCTCGTCTCTTCTCCAGCTTCATGTTTTTGTTCAGAACTGTGGGAAGCCGCAGATTCTTGTTGCTTCTCCTTTGTGTGAGAGAGCCCAGCCCCTCCCGATCGCCTCAAATTATTCCGTCGATGGATTTGCAGCAGACATGCGGATCCATTTTTCCTGCTTCTTGCCTTCTTGAATAGAGAAACCCACGGATTTTGATGTACTTCTTCTATTAAAGTAGAAGAATAATATTCTCCAATAGCAGGAGCTCACAGGAGACTCCCGCGGGCGAGAGTGAACTTCATGTCATTTATCAGACAGCCCGTTTCTTTTTAATGTCTTTATCAATACATTGGAAGCGTCTCAGTTTATTTTACGTGTGGACCAATAATCTTTATTATGTCAGTAATCACATTCTAATGTAAATGTGCTTTAATCAATTCATCTAATGAACATGGTCAGTCGAGGTGTTGTTTACATGAAAGCAGATACTTAACACACTGACTGTCTCTGAGGTATCTGCTAATGCTTGATGCTATCTGCTATTTTACTCACGTTTGACGTACATTATAGATTTCTGTATGTACAGTTGGGTCCAAAATCTGAGGCCACATTTAAATGCACCAAAAAGTTTTGGGTTTTTGAAAAATGACTCGTACAGAAGGTCAGAGTTCTGGGTTCAGAACTTTCTCAGATCATGCTCAGATAATGTGGATCATCAGGTTCTGGACAAACTTGTGGAGCTCGTGTCAGCTCAAGAAACGGAGGAGATACTAAATACTAAAACATTCTCCAATTAATTCTTAATTAAAGTCCATGAAATCAAAATATACTCTTCTTATTTTTATGAAATATTGCAGCGTTTATACTAAAAATTTATCTGTACACATCAACATTTTATAAAAATTCATGTGCCCTAGTAATCTCATCAAAATGTGAAAATGTTCTTCCACTCTGAATGTCTCCATTTCGGTCTTGCTCTGAATTACGTCACAACCCTGAAGTGAAGTTGGCTGGAACTTCCTGTTTATACAAAGTTTAAGTTTTACTTCATTTAGAAAATAATGCAAAATAGACATTTCCATAGACTCAGACTGTTGGACCCACCGTGTTTTTAATACAAACCCCAATTTCATACATTTAGTTCTATGGTTTTTACAATGCATCATTTTTCAATAACAAATAGTTAAATTAAATAAAAAAAATAAAATTTGAATTGATTTTGATTTGATCAGTTCCTCACTGACAGGAATCATCCATGAACAACTATGACCTATAAAAAGTTAATTTCAGGCATGACTGACATTATCAGCTTGTGTTTTTCTGGAAGAACTCTATTAAAATATATCAGGTAAACAGTAAAGAGCATCAAGCACATAATCAATGACTTTAAAACAACACAAGGGCATTTTGAAGAGCTTTCACCTCACACCTCCTGTTTCTGAGCACACACGAGATTGTGGTTTGTCTTCACTGGGCTGACGTTACACCCGAGCAGCACAATTTATCAGACCCTTCCAACGGCCAATGAATGTTTAGTGTTCCTGAACCAGGCTCTTATTTCAGTCCATACTGCAGTTTATTCTGGTCAAGAGCGGCTTAATTAGACAAAAACAGACTGTCTGACTCCTAAACGTTTAACTTCTAGACAGAAGGCAGAACAATCCAGCCTCACAGCAACAGTTCAAGACAACAGATTTACATTGTAAGAATGTTTCCCTGACATTTCCATGTAACAAATACTTTAAGAATGTCATTTGTAACGTTCAAGGAATGTTTTTTAGATGTTATATTAACAGTATTTCTTGGTTGTAAGAACATTATTTAACATTAATTTTGTAATATTTTAAAAAATGATCCACTGACAATAACTTAAGAATAACATTTTTGATAGTCATGATATAAAGCATTTAAAAAACACTCTACTAACATTGCTGCAAGAACGTTTTTGATAACCCTAAGAGAACTTTAAGAGAACGTTGCTCAGCGTCCAGAGAATGTTCACCATTAGCCAGGAGTGGGCTGTCTTCATTTTTGTGCTCACCTCACACAGCTCAGGTGCTTAAACTCTGAGTTCAGTTCTTTCAGCACCTAAGACAGATTTGGATTAAATCCATCTTCCAATCAATAAAATATCCATTTTGTCCAGAGACACGACGGAGAGACCTGCAGGATCATTATTCTATACAATTCCCAGTGTGACTCTGCACTGTTTATTTACTAGGCTGCCAGGGAATAGATTACTCACTTTATTTCTTGGACAGATCACTTGCCTCCACTCAAACAGAAGCCTCAGCTTTTGCCTCTCAGCTGGGGCTAATTTTCTCCACCTTGCATTGGTCCCACACTCAGTCTCTCTCTGTGTAGAGTCATTAAACTGCAGATTCATTCGTCTTTCAAAGGCAAAACTGGAAGCACTGTCTTGCCCAGTTTTGTGGCGCATTATTTATTCAGATAAACAAATATCGTTAACCTTTTCCATGAGTTTAAATCGTAATTTCTGAATTAATACCACATAGAAATGTACTTTCGTTCATTTAATTCACTTTGGGCCATCAGAGTGTGAACGTAATGTGATTTTGAGTGCCAAACTTCTTTCTAGCAGTAAAACATTTATTAGTTCTCCAATTTCCTTTCCTAATGCCACACGAGCAATAAATGAAAGTGAAGCTGACTGGAATAGCAATTAACTGAACTGGTTATAGCTAAACCTGTATTCCTTACCACGGTTAGCTGCACAATTCATTTATCAGATACCTGTTTACAGTAAATTCAGACTACAGTCAAAAATACTAATATCCCTGCATTTCTCTGAAGCAATGTAGAGTTTTAACCAGAATGTTGTTGAAACATTTAGGAGGTTACACTGCTGAACATGTTTGAAATGTCAAGTCTAGCTCTATATCCTATTTTTGCATCCCTTACTTAACATGATATCTGTCATCCTATCCTGTTAATTGACTAAATGCTGCACAATTCTCTCTCAAAAATACAGATTTCAGTAGACAGTTTGTATAAACCACTGAGAGCGGTTTATCCAGAGTGGAAAAAAAACATCAAAAGGGCAAAAATCACACAATTCTGAATATTTTTTGGGCAAAAAACTTTTACAACAAATGATACCTCAGGGAACAACATGTTAAAAAACCATCATGACCTCTTTAAGACTGTTTAGGCTGTAATTAATAAGGTAAAGTCTCCATGTAAACAGGATAGAGTCTGTCTGCCTCACTGCTGTATATAACAGCTGTCAACAACTTCAGCCCAGTTCTGCTATTGCTGAGTGTGAACATTTATCATAAAGAACATCAAGAGATGAAAACTGATCAACTCCACTAGCGAGTTGCAAATGATTGTGTTACACAGCGCACGAACACATCTGTTCTGATTATTAAACAAATCCATCCTCAAACGGCAAAACGCAGAACTGACACACTACACCCTGTAAACGTATACAATATATGACGATTACTGTAGTTAATAAAGTGGGTCTCCAGATTTTAATTACAAGGTTATATAATTAAAACACGATCTACACTTACAGCTGAGTTGCAGTCTTTATTTGCACCGAAATTAAACACTTTTTCTCCGAGTGGATTCTGCTAATGGCTCGTAGGAAAGTCGCTCGTTCTGCATAATTGCATTAAGGTAGCAGAGTAAAATTTAGATGAGATTTTATTTGATAAAATACGTGTGGTTAAGCACTAATTCCAAAACAGAATTTAAATGAGGCTGAATGGAGCAATAAGAGCTGCTGGTGTATCTCTAGAGAAAATGCTTATTTTTGTGCATGCAGTGGTTTAGGAATTGAATTTGATTTATTGAAACCACTGTATATATTCTAGCTGACAAGACTCAGGTCAAACCAGGCAGTCTCTGAAATTATATTGTATTAAAATTCATCAAACTAGTGCACGTATAATAGATATGACCTTATATACCCAGCTAACAGAGAACGTTCTCAGAACATTGGTTGACGTTCTCTAATAGTTCTCTTAAAGTTATCCAAAACATTCTTGCAGAGCTTTTTTAACATTATATATCACATGTATCAAAAACGCTATTCTTAAGTTATCTGTGGAATGTTTTAAAAACATTACAGAAATAAATGTTTGAACAATGTGTTTATACACAAATAAAACATCTAAAAAACTGGATGCTTTGAACATTCCTAGAACTTTCAAAATGACATTTTTAACGTTTCTGTTGCTATTGGAAACATTACGGAAACGTTCTTGCAACCTGAAATTGTGAGCTGGCTAGATGTTTAATGTTCACATTCCAGCAGACAATCTGCCAGGCCCGGTTTCACATTAGTAATTCATGCCAAGAGTCTGCGGTGCAATACGGATGAAATCTTTATTTCTTGTGGTAGCTATTCAAGGGTGGCTGAGGTCAGACAACAAGAACTGTGTATCATTTTGTGTTTCCGTTTCAATACACATTCGAGGAAAAAACAAGGACAAATCATATGCTTGTGAAGTTGTGTGTCTTTAAGCTTCAGAGAATTGCTCTTAAAACAAATCTGCTGGGGTCACAAAACTGATTTCTCTCTATATACAACGACACTACACAGAAATACTTGCAGCTATTGATTTTTGGAGTTTATAAAGGAGATTTATCTGCAACTCGGCAGTGACTGGAAAGGTGAGTTCCTTCAGTTTTTATATTTAAAAAATGTAACAAAAACACACATAACAGTAAACACTAACAAAACAGCTTAATCCAGCATAAAAATGGTTTGCTGGTCGCAGCTGAAGCAGGATTTTGTGGTTTTTGGAGACCAGCTGACTAGCTTGAACAGGCTGGGAAACCAGTAAAATAATTAAAGAAATCTTAGACTGGCTGAAGCTGTTGGTAATATAAGCTGTTATGTTTGTACATAACCTTCTTATTACCATAATCAAATACAGAAAACACTTAGTGTCTGTCAAATATGATGGAAGTATAGTCTAGTACACAACAACAGTGCTTTCCTGGAAGAAATGTCATCTGTATGTTAACAGCGCCCTCTGGTGGACACATCCCACCTGCTCCGTGAGCTAAAGACTAAATCATGTGGCCATTACCAGAGCAGAGCATAAATCAAAGCCAACCAGCTTCCTCTGACTGCTCAGAGCTCTGATGAATGAACACAGAACATCACAGTCGCACCATTCAAACCAAACGCCATCAGACAGGTGCGTGTTAATAACCAAAATACAATTCCCTTTCTGCTTACAAACACTGTGATCAAAGCAGATGGGGATTTAAAAGGCATTAAAATGAGACCCAGGGCATTCTGTTGAAATAACTCAGAAGCCAGAGAAAGAATGAGTTATACAGATGTCTAGCTGCTCCTGTATTCCCACAGCACAAGGTCTGCAGGGAGATGTGTGTGTGTAATAACAGATGCTGTTTTCCTCAAAGCCAGCGAGAACCGCACAGAACCAAACCAGCAGAACAATCAGACCTTCTCTGTCACTCACAGCATCTGTGAACCTAGCTAACAGGGCACGTCCTCAGAACATTGGCTGATGTTCTCTAAAGGTTATCCAAACCGTTCTTGCAGTAACATCTGTAGATTTTTTTACGTTACATGTCATGGATCGCAAACGTTATTCTTAAGTTGTTAGTGGAACGTTGTAAAACTGCTACAGAATTAAAGTTTGAACAAATGTTCTTATAACCAAACAGTAGCTTTAATGCAACGTCTAAAAATGGGACGTTTTGAACATTCCTAGAATTTTATTTAGAAGGTTTTGAACGATTTTATTACCTGGAATGGAAACATTAGGTAAACGTTCTTACAACCTAAAACTGCTAGCTGGAAACAAAGTAACCCAGCTAACAGGGAACGTCCTCAGAACATTGGCTGATGTTCTCTGAAAGTTCTCTTAAGGTTATCAAAAACGTTCTTGCAGTAACATCAGTAGATTTTTTTTACGTTACATACCACAGATCACAAACACTGTTGTTTATTTTGAAGGTGTTGAACGATTTTATTACCTAATGGAAACGTTAGGTAAACATTCTTACAACCTAAAACTGCTAGCTGGGAACAAACTACAAAAGGTTTAACCTGAAACGGAACCAGTGGAAGTTCACAGAGAACAGCAGGAGCCTATGAAGGGTGTTTCAAACATTATTAGAGGCTGTAATGTATGTAGCTTTCTTCTGCTTTAATTAATAGTGCAGTGAGCAGCTATCATTACCAGCAACTGAGACTTGCTGGTGGTTGATTTGCTCAGCAAAAACAACAAAGAAAACAGCAGGAATTATAACGGCACAGTGGTGTGACAATCATTATAACAACATGAAATGTCATAAATGTGCCTCTTTCTGAAGCCATAATCATTACTTTCCATAAACCCATGCATTAAACTCTACATGACATGACATGTTTGTAAGAGTGTTTACACGCGTAATCCGTCTCATTTCTGATGTAGATTACTGGATATTTAAAGATAAAGGCAGCAATTTCAAAGAGCGATAGCTTTAAAAGCATAAGATCCCGCCCTCTCTTCAGAGCGATCTCCAAAGCCACGCCCCCTTAACATGCTGATGATGGTTGCATGCGTTTATGTAAATACATAGTTTGACAAACAAGTGGGACAACCTATCATTGTATTCGGACCTAATGCAATGATTGGACAAACATTTTATGGTCCACAGAAGAGATTTATTTATATAAATATATTAAGAGCACTTTACTTTATAATAGTGATGCTATCAGAATGTGACTTTCAAGCAGCATAACAAAAAATGATTCTGGAAAAAAACACCATCTACTGTCCAGAACACAGACTACTTTTGACCTGTCCCTCTGTTTGTAAAACTATTTTTTACAGTAATGTGTACAGTAAGTTTATGGGACAAGGACAGTTAAAAATATTCATATATACTTCTGGTATCCAGGTGTAGATCTTGTGAAAGTAACCAAAATATAACTTTGCTCAGAGAAGGTTAAACAATATCGTTACATAAGTCTCAATGTTTATGTCTTTATTTTAACATGTGTTTGAGTGCAGTGTGTATTATCCCACAGACTCTCATTGTATGTTTATTACTGTAAACTAAATTTCTGTTTGTGTTCCGGATCACAGATGCTGTCGATAGAACGTAACTCATATTGAATACAGAACGTTTCTTTAACGCAACACCCTTGTGTTCGAATTGGCAAGCTGAGAGGTTGACATAACATTACTGCGTCTGCCAGCGCATAACAAAACATCATGACAAATGTTCAGAGGTCAATACAGTAATATTGCTGGAGAAATAGCTATTGATCAAATTAACCTTGTGTCTATTGGATCAGACAGACTGCAGCTGAGATCCTGGAATTAATATGAAACAACAACACAGAAGCTAATTTGCCCTTTCCTCTTACATTACCAACAGAAGGGCCATTACCCACAATGCCCTGGGTGGTATTACCATCCCAGACTGCATAAGGCGCGAATTAAATGGTATTAGGTGAGAACATAATGGCCGAACGTTCGATCCAAGAGTATCTAAATGAATTACAGACATTTTAAAAGATGTTTAAATGTTTTCTCGTGCATTTGTTCACAGTGCACTCACTGGTTAAAGATTTTCATAATACAGACATTAATTTGCATTACAGTAAACCAAAGGACAAAGTTGAACAGGACAAGGAAGTGCATTTTTAATCAGGCGTGCAAAAGGGCACCCTGAATCCATAATGCACCTTTGGGAGAAATCTCAACTTACGCAGAAGTGGTAACAGAATCCTGGAGGGATGTTTGAGGTGCCTTGATCAGACCGATGGATATTTAGTTTAGGTCTGTTACAGTTATTGGAAACAGAAGCTACAACGTAATACGAGACTCAAGGTCACACTGTCTGTATCTGATGGAAATGCTGTTAGAGTTCGTTTGGTTTTTGGAGAGAAAGACGTAGCATGAAAATCCAGTCTGCTTCTTTCAGCACCCTGCAACGCTGAAAAAACCTGCAGAAAACCTTCCAGAATGAGGAAAGTGGGAGTTTTCATTGGGTTGGTGACTTCACTGGTCTGATGGATGCATTCATCTCTACAAACTGTGTGGGGACGTGTGTGTGTGTGTTTGTCACAATCATATAAAATTTTGAAGCTATTTTAGGCCTGTAACCAAAAGAATTCATCATAATCATCTAGTGATTAATTATAGAAGTTTTGAAATATGGTATTAATAAAATAAACGCTCTGACACTTTAGCATATGGCTAATGAACTGTCAATGGAAAAATCTGGGAAACAGCATTAAATTTTAAATTGGAACGATCCGTCAGAAGCTCGGGAGGCAGTGTGTGACAAGCACTAATCTTCACCTTTCATTTTTAATTCATGATTATTCTTTTCATTTGGATCAGATTACGGAATTTGTGGAATTCTGGAATTTTTCTGTCTGAAGTTCCGAGACTGGCAAATCTCGTGAGGCAGAAACAAAAACAAATAATTATGTTATATAACACAAACAAAATACAAAAATGATTAAAATCGGTGTGAAACATCATTAAATAATGTATTTACAATGATTGACACATTATAGAGATGAAAAATATCCCACCCTATACAAATTCCCTCATAAATTGCATCTCGGCTAACCTGCGACTACAACTGTGGCCTCTTTACACACAAGAATCAAGTCTAATTTCAGAACAACCTTGAATAAACACTGAGCATTTCTGCCCCGAATTCCACTAACAGAAAATGTGTTTTGGGTAAAATAAAAGTTGCCCCCCAGACGCACTTTGGGCTTCATCAGGAATGAGACCGATTTTGTCAACTGAAAGCCATTAAAAGTCTCATTTAGTCCAGTAAAGACCTTTGCCTGCTGTAGGAAATAGTCTGTTTTTCAGGCTGCTGTGTGGATCAGACTCCAGGCTGGCAGGAACAGACTCATTAGTGTGGGCAGCTGTTTGCTGTGTGAGACTAAGATGAAAACAACAGGGATTCGCTGCATCTCCACCAGCAACACTAAATCAATGCCACCTCCATATATCTCATCCCCAAATCACTCCATCCAAGCCCATTTCTCCTGGGCTCACCCTGATGCCACTCCATCACAACACAAGAACATCTCATCTCATAATACTCCACCGAGAAGCACATTCCTGCTTTTATTTCCATCACACTCACAGACACAAGCGACCATCAGGAGATCTGATCAGACATGCCTTTTTCAGAACAAACTGAACACCAGCCACACGTCTCTCTGCTTCTGCCAGCGATTCCTTCAGTCTGAAACAAACATCATGACCTCTAAACTCATGCACAGTGAACACCACCAACACTTCATAATAAGATAACTATATATATCTATATATCTATACATATCTATATACTGCATATCTGTAAATATCTATATGTATATATCTCTATATACTCTATATACTGTATATCTGTGTATGTATATGTATGTATGTATGTATGTATGTATGTATGTATGTATATATATTTATTCTATATATACACATTTCTATATGATGTGAACAGAAGATGATCAACACTGTGTTGTGGATTCTAAAGGTCATATATGATGGTATTTACACGGCATGTTGCTAAAAAAACCCACTCATGTAACTGTTTGTTTGCACACACATACAGTGGCATATGTGGTTTATGAAGACTCTCCATAGATGTAAAGGATTTTATACTGTACAAACTGTATATTCTGTATCCTAACCCTCACTGTTTTAGGGTCATCATTGACTGGTATTACTATACCTGTGGGGACATGTGGTCTCTAACACACACACACACACACACACACACACACACACACACACACACACACACTAGATTCTGCTGCAGAAACAAACTACACAGCCCACACACAAACACAAAGCTACAGCATCTGGCTGCATTATGAAGCGAACCGTGTTAAATCGTTGTATTAGATGTCTATAATACAGAGTGATCTGGCTGTAAAACAGCTTTTGTGACACTGGCATTACAGTCATACTGTTTTGATAGCAAAATTACCCTGGAGTGACCAGAACATACGGCAGAATAGTCTTTATACTGTTGCCGTGGGTTGCCAAGCTGGCAGGGAGTTAATATTCTGAGTCATTCTTTACTGACGACTTCATTTATGCTTTACACAAACAAAGAGGCCTGCTGGCCTTCAAAGTTCCCACGGAAAGAAATACACAAACAAAGCCATTTACGCCAACATCGAAAATCAGCAGAAATTCTAAATGACCCGATCAAACAGTACTTCAATATTGTGTTTTGTGTTACCTAAAACAATTTCCTGCACAATGTCTTCTAATAAACACTTAACCCACATCATTAAAGGAAAACCTAACCAGTCTGTCTCCCACACTCTTACAATCTGATTGGTTGACACATTGTTTCAGCCTCAGCAAGGGTATTGATCTGGGAAACATCTACAAACCTGTAGGAAATGAACACTGAAAGATCTATCAGGATTATGGAATGTTTTAAAGGTCTAGCTGACGCCATCTCTGTCCAGTGGTGGTATTGCGCTTTTGTTAGTATCGTGACACAAATAAACTGTTTTAAACTTGTTTAAACTTGCTCCTAATTGGCTAATGCCAGAAAGGACAATCTTCAGGAAACTGTCTGTGACCTGTGCGGGCAAAATGAGTCACAATGAGCAAATGAGTTCTTGCAATTTTCAAATTTTTCATTAAAAACTATAAATGATGCATGATTTGGAATCAGATAAAAAATAAATAAATGAGCTACACCTCTCTAAAGCAACAGTAGCTAAGAAGAGAGCTGAACAGTTTTAAATTTGCAAAGTCAATTGTTCATAGATTATGTATGAATAATTGATTGTTGATAATAAAATGATAATGTAGGAATAATTTGGTAAGTTTGACCTCTCAGAGGTGTAAAATAAAGATGATTTTAGATGTTTAACTGCTGTTTGGAGCATTGAGATGGCTAGATGGGGGTTTAATGAACTCATTTTTGTGCAAACCTCAAATTAGACCAAAACTGACATCTTTCATTTATTTTGTCTGTAGCTGTAATTAGCCTGTAATCATTGCAACTCATTTTGCCCGCACGGGTCACATATTGTTAAAACACAACCAGTGTATTTAATAATCTGATTGCTGCCTTTAAAACACCGTGAGACAACGTTCCGGTTTGTTACATTGATTAGGCCAGAGCATAATGAAAGAGAATCCTGCACTGGGAAACTGCATACACCTGGACCACAGACATGATGCAGACCATACAGCTGCCAACAAAACAATTAGTCTCAGGTCTGGACAACAGCTTGAGAGATGATTTCATTAAGATACAGGCTGTTGACATCTTCTATAGATCAATGAAGTTAAGCGTGTCTCAGGCCCAAAAGTACCTTAGTAAGACTTCACACTTAATATTGAAAACAAACAGTTCAGGAATGATGTGGTACAAGAATGACTTTCTGTGATTGTTTACACGAACCTTATCACCCTATCGATCGCTTTATTGATCGTTTTGTTGGATTTTATTTTCGTTTTTGAGCTGATGAAATGTTCACACGTGCATTACAATTGATTCAAAGCGGGTTTAAGAGACGGAAAGTGTAAAAACAAACATTGTTTACTTTCCTGCCCGTTTTTTCATCATCGTCACATCGTTATTTTAATGCAGCAATTAAAAGTTTCATCATGAACTAAAGCAACTCGCTGCATTAGTGTCTGACTGATGGATATATTTCTCACTAATGTTCTCAGACTATCAGACCACCATGCCCGAGGCTTGGAAAACATATGCGCTCGATGAAGGCGTTCATACATATTTAATCAAATCTCTCTATACTTGGAGCTGACTGGGCAACTTGAATTACCGATATTCAGCTGAAATCGAAAGTCCGGCAGAGGCAAGGACATGACGGATTCATCATATCTGTAGCTCAGAGTCAGCCCAGCTAACACGGAATGTTTTCAGAACGTTGACTAACATTCTCGAAAAGTTCTCAAAATGTAGTTCTCAAAATTTATATATATATATATATATATATATATATATATCATATATCATATCAAAAACATTACTCTTAAGTTGTTAGTGAAATGTTTTAAAGAAAATTACAGAATAAAAAAAAATTAAATGACATTTGTATAGCCAAGAGATGATGTTAATACAGTCTGAAAACTGGATGTTTTTAATGTTCCTACATTTTTGTTACTTAATGGAAACATCAGGGAAACGTTCGTGCCACCCAATACTGTTTGCTGGGAAACCCTAGATTTTAAAGTGAAAAAGTCAGCTCCAGCCTTTCATGTGACAGACAAAAAGCAGCTCAGTGGCTTTTGTTACGGATAACAAAGTTTAGCGTATGACACATGCAGTTGATCAGTGCAAACGGAGAGATTGTTTTTAAAGCGACAGCCGCTGCTTGTGCCTCCAGTTTCATTACTCAAATCAATGGACCATAATATTGAAATGCAATCCCTCTTCTGTTAGCTTTGCTTTCTCATGATAGTCATTTGCTGGCAGACTAAGACATTTTCCAACATCCTTCAACAGAGAAGAAAGATATTAAAGGTTACATGTGTAAACATTCTTTGGCCAAAAAACTCAAGAGATCTTTCCAAAGTCAGGGCTGATTTTTGGCAATAAGTGAGGAGAAAACTGAGCTAAAGACAACTGGCAAGATGCAGCAATGGAAAATTAAATAGATAATCTTGCAAGTTCTTTTAATTAAACCTCAATCACACTCAAGCTAGTTGCTCGGTTGCCGGGGGATCTATTGGTTAATACAAAATTGAAAACATTGTGATCTTTATTTGAAACAGCATTACATAATGGATTACTTTATCCAAACCATGATGATGTCTAAACATCAGCTCTCTCAGTCCAGAACGGAGCTTGTACTCACAGTGGTGAAATTCTCCGCTCCGCAGTCTTTTCCACGATACTTGCAATCCAGTAGCATCTCCTCGATGCTGTGGCTGGTCCTCTGCACAAACTCCAGCATGTTGAAGGTCTTGCTGGGGAAGAATTTGCTATCATCTGGTGGTTGCCCCAAGGCGGTCATGAAGTCATCGAAATCGCTCTGCTCCACGCCAAGAAGTCCCGCCATCCAGAAGAGATCGTTCCTCTGCATTTTGGAGCGTCTGAAACTGTTGTAGTTGCAGAGGGTAATGGCTGGAAAATACATGACTGGACTGTCCATTTCATCCAAGATGGTTACGTGAGGATAGCTTAGGTAGTCCATCACTGCTCCGGCCACCTGGTACAGAAAGATGGACAAGGAGGAGAGAAAAGCTGCTGCCCAGAGAAGACGCCTGATGGTCACTCCTCCGGGTAGGAAGATGTGGCTCAGGCCGTGAAGGGTGCAGTTGGCCCCAAATACGGTGATGTCTGACGGCCGCGGCTGCTCATCTTCTTCTGAGGTGCCCATTCTCAAACCTGGTGGAGCTGGAAACTTGAACCTGGAACCTCTAAGAGCCCTTTTCAGGATTGTTGGTCAGTGTGGGTGTTGCAGTCTAAGCTGGTTCTCGGTCTCAACACCCTCTTTCCATGCGGGGAGGTTTGGAAACGTGAGACGCCCGTTTTTTTGCTGACAGTGGTTTCCGTTTTGTGCTTTCTTGCGGGGCAAACAGAGCCAAAGATTGAGTTTCATGTGGGACGAAGTCCCTCGTGGATAAAGGGTGAGAACATATCAATGTGAAACTATAGACAATAATCAATGAAGAGGTCTAAAAATTTAATGTCAGTTTAAAGGAAAAGAATGTGAGGCAATCGGTTTGCTGGTAAATAGAGATACATCGTTTGCGATACATACACAAATAATAACTTAAAATGAGCGTTCTGAATATTGTGTTTACATGACACATGATCTCACAGACTCTAAATAAGTCACCCAAGCTTATTCCAAAAAGAGGGTGTGGGCTCTTTTGAGCACCACCTAGCAACCCCGCAAAACACCCAAGCAACCACACAGAAATGCACTATACGCAGACAGTCCAATCCATTTCAAAACACCCTAGCGACTCCATAGCAACACCCTGACAACCGTCATCACTTTAGCGTTTTACATGGGCAAGCACACCTGACAGGAAATAGATTAAATATGTAGTTACTGATTTAACACCCTGGAGGGATCAACCCCACACATCTCTAAAAACAATTGTTATACATAAATATACACGTTGTACTTCATCAGTTCAAAGCTGCAAAGCTTACCACTGTAAACATGAGACAGCTCAATGAAGAAAGCTGATGAATATTCAACACTTTATGCAAATGAGGAGGAGCACGAGCCAATAAGCATAATGACAGGAACAGAGCAATAGTTATTCATAGATGTAACAGTGAATTCTTATGTATTGATAAATTCGCTTGTGAATACTGTTTAAGCTACATTTTTATTTCTGTTTTGCGTTTCAATTATGTAGTTACAAAAAACAAGCGAATTAAACAGGATTATATAAAATTAAAAACTCTAAAGAAAATAATGGATTGTGATTAATCCAAGTTACACAGTGATTATCTCATAAATAATCACTTATCTCAAAAAAGACAGTAAAATAAATATTACATTTATACAAACAAACATGTTTTCTCTTTAGTCACAGTACATAACCAAAATAAGCACCACGATTTTTCATCTTCTGCTTCTGAAGACAATAACAATTGCTCCAGTTACATCTACATCAAATCCCAGTGTAACCCAAATTGTGTTTGTCTTGTGTCTGTTGTCATGTGTATCTCTCAGTCTTCCTGGAGAGTCTAGGAAACAAACACACATATAATTCACAGTGGACAAGAGTGAACGCGTCTGTGTGCTGGAAACGAGTTATTCTATCCACAGCAATTTCAACAAGCTCCTGAAATCAGTGGAGAGCAGCTCGCATGTAATGCGCGATCCAGCTTCAACACACTGGTTTCCTAACATCAGCAGTTCAGCGTGCCGGGTCCCAAACACGTCCCCCTTTCAACAGAGAGGCAGCCGCATTCATGCGTGTTTAGATTGCTGATCGCAGGCTGCACACGCTTTCATAACCTGCACCCCGTTTCCCAGACATGCAGGAAATGCCAACGTTAGTATATGAGGCTGCCAAATCCACTTACATCCTATAAAAGAGAAGCTCAAAAGCATCTGAGTGTGGGAGTCAGAACAGAAAATCTATCAGGCTGAGGAGCCCAGCTAACACTTTTAGGTTGTAGGAAAGTTTCCCTAACGTTTCCATTAAGTAAACATTAATAATGTTATTTTCAAAACATCACTGCATTAACGTGATTGCTAGGTTATAAGAACGTTAGTCACATTTATTTAATAATATTGTTTAATGTTTTTGTGTACTTTTTGTGATACAACGTTGAAACAGTTCTACTAATGTTACTGCAGTAATGTTTTGAATAACTTTAGACAGAACTTTTACAGAACGTTAGCCAGTGTTCTGAGAATGTTCCCTATTGGTTGGGAGGGACTTGAGAATGTTAATTCCTTTAAAGTTACAGTGGGAGATTATGCGATTAAAGATGTCATTAGCTTAAAGGAAAACCGAACAGGGAATCAATAAAACTTAAGACGGTCATTATCTTCAATGGTTTACAGGTTTAAAAGTTGACATTTAACATTACAGTCAATGCTGCCTCCTGGTGGTAAACGTCCCTGATGAGTCTAGAACTTATTTTAATTAGAACACAACGGGTTCTCGCCAACAGCCTTAAAAAAGACCTTAAAAGACCTTTAAACACTGATATGAATATGACACAGTGACCCTAAAATGAATTTCCACACACTGCATTCATTTCACTGTGCACACATCTGAATATGCCATTTAAATTTTCCTGTTTAAAAAAGATTAGAACTGAATTTGAGTTTCTTTAGCTTAACTGGTTGAGCATTGCATAAGCAAAAGGTGGTGGGTTCGATTTTCAGGGAACATATGTAATGTTAAAGAAATGTATAGCTTCAATTGGATAAATGCGTCAACCAAATGGATAAACGTAGCCAAAGCAAAAATGCAGATTAATGGAAATCGCAGTGATACAGCAGATAGTTAGTTAGTTAGTTAGTGGTAACAAAAGTTCTTTACCAAAGCTTGAGCAACAGTGACACTCACAAACTCCTCTCAAACTGAAAAATTAATTAGCATTTGAAAAGCACAAAGTGACGTTCTCGTCCCAGTGGAAACAATATGAAAGACTTTTCTAATGAAGGTGAAGTTGCCATATCCACCATATTTGTGTCAAAGTCTGGACTGCAGCCTCTAATGAGGATGAGGAAATGAAGGGCAGCTGAGCTCCCTGCTGGGCTGAGGGGAATGTTTTCCTCAAAAACAACATTTTGGCACACTTGTGTATCCCTTTGATGTCAAAACTGTCATTATCATTGCTTTCCTGAACAGAAAAATCAAACACGCTTTCATTCATTTAAGTATTCATAAACACAAATTAAACATTGGAGGAAAATTTCACCCCAAAATTAAAACCCCATTATTATTTGCCAAGGTTATTATAGTTTACTAAAACTATTCAAACTTTTCTGTTTACTGAAATCAGACTAAACATAATATTTATGCCTATTATAAACAAACCAAATGCAAATAAGAAATGTTGCCTTAACAATAAACTGAAATAGGTTTAAGATGAGGCACTAAAATTATTAACTGAGAACAAACTAAACTAAAATATAAAAATTAATTCATCTTATATGGTGATATTAAAAATAATTAAAATGACAAAAGCACATAAGCTGACATTTTAATATTAACATGAAAACAAAATAAATAAAAACTTATTTAGATTATTAATGCAGCTACAATAAAACTAAATTCAGCTATTTACCCAACAACACAAACTCAAGTTTTCAGATCACATTTGGCACAAATTTAAACTGTGTTTCTCACACAGAGATGTTGTATAGCGTCAAATCAACTATTCATGAAATATCAGCTGATCTTGTATGGAAAACAGCTGTGTACAGATTAATGAACATTTTTCCTGTCGTGTTGTACGTTCGGAACGCCGTGAGCAGCAGAATTTTGGATTCAGGGAAAACCGTTCATATTATCTATCCTTTTTTCCCATGGTTCTCTGACAAGCTTCTGTAATAGCCGGAGGGGAGACGATGCAGAACTGAGAGAAAGAGGCTCTTGGGCAGGATGTGGACAGCTTGTTAAAAGGAAGCCGAGGAGGTAGGTGCTAATTTATTCGCTCTACTGTACCTCGCTGTCTACAGGAGCGTGAGGGGAGTAAACAACCCACGTTTTCATTTAGTACAACCAGCAAGGTTTCAAGGGCCATCAAAACAAAACCACCTGCCCTTGAGCGTTATGAGCCGAGTGGCAAATTTCAGCTGGAAAGCAAATAATGTGTCATAATAACAAAACACGGTGAGTAAGACTCTCTTCCACAATAAATGGTGGTAATTATGAACTTCAGATTTAAAGTAATTTCGGGGTTCCACCAGAGGGCATAAATCTACATTCATAAATTCATAATCATTTATGCCAAACGTCAGTCTGTCAAACAAACGCCCATCTGAATATGCAAATGTACATTTAAAACCCACTTAATGGAAAAAACAGCGGCTTTATTCGCTTCTGAGTCAGATCTCAAAGGATGTTTAGATTAATGATTCTATCGTGTGGTGAATAATTTCTGACCTTTTAACTTAAAAAGGGAAAGAAAGTCTTTATTTTCACGTCTGTCTAAAAGCACTTCGTCTTTCTGCTACATGCGTATCTCAGTATCAAATACTGGCAGGGTGCAATTTATCAACTAAAGATGACAGTATGTGGTCATGAGAGTGATAATATTGGCCTGAATGTTTTGAAATCCACCGATTTAAAACAACAGTTCACGCAAAAACAAAATCAGTCATTGTTGACTTTCCTTCACCCGTAAAAAAACGGTTTGATAAATTGTCACAGATCTTATCTGCCCATTGATAGTTTATAGTAGCTAGAAGCTGTAAATTTCCAAAAAGAACCAGATTAAAATAAATGTACAATAAAAGCACCATAAATTCTCATGTTGTTTCATGAAAACATTATGCACTGGGGCAAACAAAGAGCCAACTTTTGATTTTTGGTTGAACGTTCACGTCATGTTGAAATGCAAACCTGCACAGCTCCTCTGTTACAGCGTCTCTATTATTAAACAATAAATGCGTGAGGGAACACTGCGCTGATTTATAGTGGTGTCGCATGTGAGCAGCACTTTTACATGCGTCATTTATCACAGTTTTCTCCTCTACATTTGCAGTTACAATTGATCACGGCAGACATATTTTATACCGCAGGTGCATATAAGTGCCGACTGCTAGAGCAGCTAAAAAAAGATCAAACTGTTGAGGTCAGACTTTATAAATCAAGAATACTGTAAAAAAAAAAAAGACACAATTACATAATAACAGCAGTACAGTGTCAAACTGGTCGGCAGGCTCAGTTAAAATTGGTTAAAATCAATAAACACGGTGTAAATTGCTTCACTAAAACAAAACTATCACATGCATACGGTAATGATAGCATGCAGTAAACTAGCATTACCAAATATTACTATACAGCTCACTACTAAATGCTTGTATTTACCTATAGGACAATATAATACACAATACACTATGCTGACAGTTTAATGCAGTCTGTAACTTTTGCCTTACTATCGCCATCTCTGTTTGAAACCTAAAATTGCAGGTTACTTTATGTACTTTTCATCAGGTATTTAAAAGTCAAATAAAGCCAAACTGACACATCCTGGGAAATTGGACTCAACAGCTCAAATCAGTATTATACATTTACCGTTGTAAACTGGGGTAAGGTAAGCGAATCACTGATCTGTTAAACTCTGGTCTGTTATGAACTTGCTCATTTTTGTTCATTTTTAACCCAAAAGGTTACGAAAGGTTACCTCTGGATACTGTCGTTTGTTTACTTGTGTATTATCTTTAAAAATTAAATTGTTATGCAAGCATTCACAATAGACTTCAAACAAATCTGATTCAGCCTAAGAAAAGAGAATGAAGTCTGAGTGATATGCAAAGACACAAGTACACAAACACGAGGCACAGAGCTGTATGAAGCGAGTGAGGTACAGGAATGAGGTACAGGAATGAGGTACAGGAATGAGGTACAGGAGGTACAAGCCTCTGCAGGGCTTTTTACTTTGAAAAGTGCAGAGGAGGCAAAAAACACGTCTGGAGATGGAAACTCACACCCGGATGAGAAGGAACACAATTTGTTTATGGTACTGTATTGTACTGTACGGTGCTCTGAACAGTTCAAACTTGCTGTGAACAACTTAAGTCTGAAAATAAATAAGTGTTGATCAAACATAATATCTTGAGCAACACTCTTTTTGTTCTTAATCTCGGAGGAAATTGTATTACATTGGAAGGCAATTCGAGTATCACGCTTTATACTGTGAGATGAAAATTAAAGTTCTCCAGGGGAAAACGTAAAAAAATGATTTCTTTCAGCTGTGATGAGTCACCCAAATGAAACGGGTTCTTATCGCCGGTTCTCAGAAGGCACATAATCAGACGGTTCTTTTCAACTCGAGACAAAGCTCGCTGAGATCCAAAAGCAGGTTCTGCAATAAAACCGTGAGAAACAGGCAAAATGTTTGACACTGACTGATTAAATAAAACTACAGGAAAAATAAATACATGTTCGTGCACTTTTTAGGCATCCTATTAAATGTGCTTATTTAGACAATATATGTACAGCTTAAAACACATTTGAGGCCCAGTTTACTCTCATACTGTGAGATGTTTCTAAGTGAAACTGTATATTTAAACAGAAAATGTAGGACAGAGTTGCATCTATCAGGAATTCAATGGACTGTCAAAAGTTTCGTCTGTGACAGATGAATAGAGGAGAGAGTCTGGTGACAACACAAACAGATCACTCCAACTTTTATTTGGTAATAATAGCTACAGATGAACATAAGTAAATAAGGTACATTTTAATTTCATTTTGACTTTTAAAAACTTTATAAAGGTACAAACCTTTTGGCTGAAAGGCTGAGGAACCTTTTGTGAAACTGAAAGGTTCTGTGGATGTTAACGGTTCTTCGTGGAACCAAACAGCCCCACAAAGAACTATTAGAAACTTTAATTTTTTAAAAGTGTACATACAGCTTTCCCTAAAGTAACAGTTATCCCAACCAAACCATTACAAATGGTTTAATGTGATCATACACAGCAACGCTTTGACAGTACAATTCAAAACGAAGCTTCTTTAGCTGTTTGGAAAGACAATCTAACACAATCTGCATCGGTCGCTGGAGAACAACATAACGATCTGACTGAAAAATTGCGTTTCCTGCGCTCTCCGTACACAGTGTCTTCAGTGAAGATCTATGGCCTTCATACAGCACCGGCCATCAGTTCTTTAGCCCGTGTTCAGAGGCATCAATCAGCAGCTGTTTAACCGCGGCAGGGTTACACAGAGTATATTAAATGCCACGCCACGCTATGAGAAATATTTCCCCAACACATCAGCTAAATGGGCTCTGCGGATCAAACAGCCACAGAACACAGATGAATAGACGGGTGTGTGATAAAATGTGTGATTTCCTGTCCTGGCCGTGGTTATTTTTAGCTAGCTGTAATGTAAGTGAATGGAGCTGAGGGTAATTACAGCCATTTCGAAGGGCTCAGGTCTGCGTCATAATAATAAAGGTGGATGCGGTGTTTTTTTCGAGTGGCCGCGAGGAACGGCCGCAGCCTGCGAGAGAGTGAGTCATAGCTTCAGACCGGGAGAAATGCGTTCGTCAGCACAGGGAATCTGCAGGAATAATCACCAGATTGTTAGATGGTATAGAGAAGAGGTGACGATATATTCATCTTCATACATGTCCTTAATAACATGTTCAACTCAAAATATATTGACGTCTAGCCATCGTGTGTTCCAATATGATCTGTATTTTTGTAGGGGGTGGATCGAACCATCCTAACTAAAATGAAAATGTTGCGTTCATCGAACGCATTTCTGCCCCTCTTTCACTTCAAGGGGATAGTTCACCCAAAAAAACAAAGTTCTCCATCATTTACCCATCCTCATTTCATTCAAAACCTGTATGACTATTTTCTGTGGAACACAAAAGAAGATATTTTGAGAAATGCGTCAGTAGTTTTGTGCCCATACAGTGGATTTCAAATGATGCCACTGTTGTTTGGT
>JAZGTK010004644.1:0-24059 GCA_036877625.1 Ambastaia sidthimunki
AACGTAACCGACTTAAAAGAAGTGGAGGGAATGTCTGAGCACAGTTCGACTTCAATAAACCTTCATCTTCTGCTTATATAAAAATGTACAAAAATGACAATCTCAAACAGCATCTTAATAGTGATCTCTACAAATTAATACTGGCACGTATATATATATATATATATATATATATATATCTTAAAAAAAACAATAAAAAAAGTTATTTGTTATTTTGGTCCGGCCGAGAACTCCCTCTTGGTGTGTATGCAAGGAGAAAGAAACAAAAAAAAAATGTAGTAGTAAATATTTCTGCAATATTCTTCGTCTCTAATTTTGGCAACATATTTAAAAACAGGAGCTTTAAGTCCAAGAAGTCCTTGTTCTTCTCTGCTCTTTGCAGTCTGCTGTTTGTGCTACTGAGTCAAAATGGCAGTTTTACCTGAACTTACAGTTTTCCCTTCCCCGCAGAGCTATAAACAATATAGACGCACAAAGTCTACACATTATAAACTTTGGTAAATGTTTTGGTGCTTCCTTTTGTCACAGTGTCTCCAATGAGCTCAGAACAAGACTTGATCTCAACTAGGTGTTAAGATGAATGTGACTGAAGCTGAAAATTGATGCCCTGTTTTTTGTTTAGGACATTTTTCAGCCTAAATCTTCTCTTTCCCCAGTCCAAAGTTTACTCATCTGTGTCAGGCTTCACATCTAACATGGTGTGGAGTTCTTCAGGAGTGTATCCCAGCAGGCTTTTTAAGTCACACACAAAGCGGTAGACGTAGCGCTTGCCAGATGTCTTGTGGATGATATTTTTGTCGTAGTAGTAGCGTAGGCCACGACTCAACTTCTCGTAGTTCATCTTGGGCTTGTTTTTCCTCTTGCCCCATCTACGTGCCACCTGGAGGTCAAGGAGATGCAATTAAGAACCATCAAGGAAACTCAAGGAACATTGAGGAATGTGCATGTGATTTTTAAATCGTGGTACAATGGTCATGCATATACTGCCCTTTCACTTCATGGTGGCAGTACTATGGTGAACATTAATAAACTAAGTCAGAAAGCAATAGTAATGTATATATTTGTATTGGAATACATAAAAGCAGTGGCAGGCTCACCTCGTCAGGGTCAGAAAGTTTGAACTCCCAGCCGTCTCCGGTCCAGCTGATAAAGGACTGGCAGGATTTGTCTGTCAAAAGCTCCAGGAGAAACTGCCAGAGTTGGATGGGTCCGCTTCCTGCAAAAGAAATAACAGCACATATTTATTACAATCTACAGTAGTGTTCCCAAGAAGTCAGGGTCTTTGCTTAAACTAAGTAAAATGAGTAGGACATACTAAAAGGAACCTTATTGGGGGCCCTTTGTCACAGGATCCAGGACAATGTTCCTAAATCTTGAAAGCCCTTTCTGAAACACTCTCTCACACGCTTGCTTTGTTTTCTGGACATAAACTACGACAATTCCATGGTCTTTCATGGATTACCATCTGTTGTCATTTATAACATTGCTTATTTGTAAGGACTGTCAAAAACAAAACTTAATTTTCATTTTCAGTAGTACTTTTTACTCCCAGACTAGAACAAAATAAGTTTCACATGGCATATTGGTCATATGTCACGCTCCATGTGAAAGCAGACCTGAGCGACACAATGGTGTATTGACTGGCTACTGCTTGGATTGCCCCATACTGCATGTCCTAGTTCAGGGTTGGACCCTTTATGTGAATTCCAAACCGCTGACATAATTCTGGATTTTGCCCCAAGGCTAAATATTTGTTAAATAAATGTGTTTGATCAGTTGAGCCATGATGTGTACGTCTGTACATCGTATTTGAAAGAACACACGTGTGATAACTGCATGTGTGAATGGCAACGTGGGTGTGAGAGAAAGAAACCCTCGGCGGCCATCTGCAAAACTGTTGTTTTTCCACTTACTGTGATGGGGTCAGCTTTAAAGCCTTTCTGCGTGGTGACATATGTAATCACGCTTCTGAAATATCGCAATCAAGCATTCCTAATGCACTTGATTATCAGAAGCGATTTAATGAGTGGCTCAGTTCTGACCTATTGAATGAGATGTTCTCTCCTGCAAGAGCATCACGATGTGTGGGCAGCAGCAGAGCTTGTGCACTCTGCTTTATAAGATCTGCATGTTTTCATCTTGTGGTTTGCATGCATTAAAACGAACTGTCGCATCACATACAGCCTCAAATGTTACAGATTCAGAGAGAAAAAGTTCTGAAACGTTCAATGGCTCTCCTGCTTCAGGCTATCAGTTTGTTACATCCAACCAAAAAAACGAAACTTTCACCAGTAATGTGATACAAGGCTAATGTAATTGTGAAACTGATTATTTCATCAACACTTGTCTGTCAGCCTGTCTTCACATTATCATATGAATCACCTAAATCACTCATCTGGATAGACGCTTGAGTAATCTGCTGATGCAGGTAACAGCATTCAAAACCATAAATGGTAACACACCCTCATTAGGCGCTGGAAATGGAAAATATTTGGCCTGTCCTGTGCATGCCTAAAACCAAGCCTCTAAACTGATGGGCTAAACTACCACTGACTTTCAGAAAAACTCTTGAAGCAGCATTTCGCTTTGAGTCAAACATGATTACACCACATTCCTCAAGAAATGGCACAAAGCAAAATTCGTTGAGCCATTGTGATGCTTTCACGCACTGTAATTAAGCAAAAACCTGCATGTTGTCCAACCACCTGCAATCCAGGAGCTAAATGGACTGAAATAACTCTGCACCGCAATAAGATTAATTCTTTGTAGTCTACATTTTTGTGTCATTATGGTGTCACCATTGCAGTCAGAGGAGAACAGACAGTAAATATAATTTATTTAAAAGAAATTCTTTTGTACATTTCTATTCAACATGGCACTAGTTTTTCCTTTGATGAAGGAGAAGAGCATGTATCTAAACATGCAGTGTAGATAAGCATTTTTTTGTCATTTTTAAGAGACTATACAGTTGTAACATTGTATTGCAGTAGTCTGTTACATCCTTCACAACCAAGGAAATTTATGGAACTGCGAACTGTAGTGACTCACAGACTAAACGCAGACAGGGTGTGCAATAAGTGCTGTTAACATTGTGTGTAACTCCTTCTTAGTGAATGAACCCCCTTAAAATAACAACCATGGAATTTAGCTCAACTTTCAGTTTAATGTGTGTGCGTGTGTGTATATCTGTATGAGGAAAGTTAAAAATCAGTCATTGCTGAAGTACACACGCTGTGGTGCTGTGGTTATGTTGCTCTCCTCACCAATCTGATGGATTTGTACCTGCCTGTGTGATTATTGATGGCAAACACGAAACAAACTTGCTGTTTTTATCTACCTCATCTCTGCCTTCAACTCTGAAGACTGTGTTTTTGACACTGTGGCTAACAAGCATACAAACAACAATTGCAGGCTGTTATATAAATGTGCATGTTTAAATATTTGTTTTTCTTTCTTGTGCATGTATATAGACGCACAGACACAGCTAAACCTATGATCAAATGCTTATTTTACACGGTTACATACAAATTGTATTATGTAAGGTTGCATGGTATACCAGTTACAGCAAAACCAAAAAACAAGTTTATCACTAGTATTATATCAAATATTGTATCAGGCATAGATAATTCCTCGTCACTATAAATACAATACTGCACAGTCAAATCAGGCCCCTTAAACGTTCAATGAAACCTTAAATGTACTGTAGTCTCTAAAAATAGATAAGAAATGATGGGCGTGTGTGGGGTCTTTTTTTCTTTTTCTGGGAGGGGACTGTTTCTCTGTTCTCCTGTAAGACGTGTTTTATGACACGAGCAGGTAGGTATGAGAAATACAGCACAGGTTAAAAAGCCCTTCAAAGATGGCCCGATAAAGCAGCTCTCATCTGAAGTGCACAGGGCTGCTATCACT
Source organism: Ambastaia sidthimunki (assembly GCA_036877625.1). Taxonomy (NCBI): domain Eukaryota; kingdom Metazoa; phylum Chordata; class Actinopteri; order Cypriniformes; family Botiidae; genus Ambastaia; species Ambastaia sidthimunki. The sequence goes on from JAZGTK010004644.1 coordinate 3,910, forward strand.
TTGTGCTGCACCCTCTGTTGCCAAGACGACCTGGGAAATGGTTGAGATGTGGGCCACAGATAAAGAATACAAGATGAACACAGCTGAGAAAGAAACGGAGAGCTGGTGGCAGTACAAAAAGGAGAAAGAATTGAAGAAAGCCAGGGTGTAACACGTTTTCTGGTACACAAGCCGCTTACAGAAGCAACTACGGCAGTCGTGCTGAGAAACAGATTGAGATGACATCCTTACAGTCATGTAACAAATGGAGCTCTGCGGTTATGCAGCGCACCGATGCATTCAAAACTGGTGCAACACACTTCTTCAACAATCCAGTGGCAACCGTGTGCCAGTAAGCCAAGGCGAGGCGCTTCACTTAGATACAAACATGCACATACTTGTGATTCCAAATGCTTCCTTGTTGTACACAACATTCCTTGTTTTGAATCACAGACCATTTAATTTGATGGACATGGATATCTGATATGTAAAGGTACTGTAATGGTACCAAGGTATTGTGGTAGCATAGTACTGTATGCCAAATTCATGTAGCATCATATATGCATGTATCTCCGAGGTATATGAAAAAGATTACATAACTATGGCACGTGTAAAACAAAAACCACCATCAATTAAAACTTTAGTATATATAGTACATGTTTAAGCTTATACTGTATGTTTAGCATATATAGTACAAGAATTAACTTAGATTTAAGCATAAGTGTTTTATTTTTGAGAATTGCAGAAATGATTATTGTTTTGCATTAATAGGTTTACATTGTTATTAGACAGTCACACCCCAAAATAATTTTTTGATGGGGTCAAGTCAAGATGCTAAAAAACAGTGCCATGTTTTGAGAGCACCACAGATCCAATGTTTACTCTTGTTTTGGGGAAATCAGACAACACACAACCCTGTGTATGACGCTAAACTGAGGTATAAAAATGAAACAGTGTAAAAATTACGCATATCAGCTTAAAATAAGCATGAAATATCCCTCATTGCCTCATGTATGACGATGAAACTGGAATATGTCTCATTGTAGTGGCTTTTCTGTGAACTTAAGCAATTTGCCTTTTCATGACTCATAATCAGAATCAGTAGAATTTGTATGTAACCAGTGAATGATTGATGTTGGGTTAATACTGACCTGTGTACCCAGCAAGAGCAGCAGCTGGGATGACTGGTTTGTCCTTGCTGAGGTCTGATCGCTCCCGTACATAATCTTTGAAGGTACCCTTTGGCTTGTGTCCGTGCAGTGCAGTGGGGTAGTCCTCTGAGTCAAAGCTATCATAGGACGGAACTCTCTGTAAGCTATTGAAGGATGACTGACTGCTCCAGGACTGAGTCAGCCTATCACAGCTCTCGAAACTGTCAATGCTCTCGAATGAATCCTGGCCTCCCAGCTTACCTGACATAATGAAAATAAAAATGTAATTTTTACTTACTTTATTTTTACTTTGGATTTATATTTTTAAACGCACAAGAAAAACACAATAACAACAAGAAAGTCTTATGAAGCCTTACAACAGATTTGTGTAAGGAACAGCCATACAGGGTAAGAAAATCATAAGAAGTTTTTAATCTTGGGTAAACTTTAAGCATGTGAGCTCTCCTCTGATCATAAAATCAATGAATACGGTTGTGTAAGGTGTGATGTTTGGCCATTACACTAACTGATGTGGGGTAGCGATGAAGAAATAAAACTCACAAGCTGTCTAGTCCCAGCCATGCAGAAAAATCTAGAACGCATCCACACTGCACTTTGTTTCTCTTACATAATCTCCATGTGGAAATATTTGGGTTTTGTCTAATTAAAAGAAAATCAAAACAAATTGTTCCTCTATTTTTGGCTAAACTAGAGATAAAAGACCCATCTCAATTGAATGCCAATTATAGAATGAAAGATAATAAAGAGCTGGAATATAAAATCTTCAATTGAAAAATTGAAGCCACATGTGAGTTTGGTGGCACCACAAATACTTTCCCACACAAGAAAAACATGCGGCTCTATCCACAGCTAGGATTTACTGCATATAAAGTATGTGTGTACCTAGAGGGCAAAAACCCAGTTTTCTGTGTGACTTGACAATACACAACTAACTCTCAAATCTCAACATCCTATCCAAATCTCAATTATTTGTTAAACTGTGAGACATTTGGTCGCAGATTCTAGCTTAAAGGTGTTAAGAGCGAAGCGGGCTGTTTGTTCATCTCTGAGGGAGAGAGAGAGAGACCAGACGTACATGAGGTAAAGCTAACACAACACTTCATGAGAAACCGGAATGCTTTCTTCACACTTTTCATCTTTCGCTCCTTACGAGAACCTGAAGGTTCACAAAAACACCCTGTACCCCGGTAACGTTGCCTCAGGCAGCTGCTTTTTCACAAAAGACGGGTACCAGCGCTCTGTGGCTTCAAACATCTCTCGCTTTGATGCAAACATCTTTTGTTTTTTTTCTCCTTTTTCCCCACCGCAGTCGAGAGTGTTAAGAGACGGTGTGCAAAAGAACCGCAAACAAAGCCAACGGTCTACTTCATTCCCTGGAAATGCTTGCACGGCTTTGGTAATGCGAGATGAAAACGGTCATGACAGACTTCACTTTGAGGACCACACACTGCTAATCGTTGTGGGTGTTTAGAATAAATTTAAACCCCAATGGAAGATTGTAAATATACGCCTTAAGACCAGAGAAATTAACTTTTGTATCCCACAAGTTTACATTTCCCTAGCCTTATATCAATCTGGGTCTTAAACGTTATTGCATTCCATATGTCTCATACATTTATACTGGGATTATGATACATTACAATTTTACTATATAGAGTACAATCTCAAAACACAACCCTGGTGTGGAAAGCAGATTAGGCCAGCATGAATTTCCATGCTGGTCCAACCTGCTTAGTGCTGATTTGAATAGTTATGAAGCCTGATACCCACACTAGAATTCCCTCGCAGACAACCAGCATTTAAAACACAACACATACTGGTGATCAATAATGCTGGTCTTTTACAGCAGGGAAGCTCTTGTTATTATGACCGTGGCCCCTTACTCAGCATCCCTGAGGTTAGCAAAGCAAAACGCAGTGCTTACACTGGCAATGAGACAAGAGGCTGCTTATCTTAATGGATGTCAATGGAGGGAGAAGATGCTTTGGTACACTAATCCCTATCTACTTATGTTCAAGATATCTGCCATCAAATATTCATTTTGGAATGAAACTGCCAAATGGCGTGTCAATGACATCACAGTCATTATATGATTGGCTTATGAGGAACAGGTTACGTCCACTCATATAATAAGAGTATCTCTGCCAAACTCACCTCTGCTAATGCGGCCCACGCACATATTGTCAGGGGACACCACTTCCTGTTTGACCGAGAAGTAATCTCCCTGCAGCGGATTGAGAGGCGTGTCTCGCAGGATAACGTTCGGATACTCGCTCTCGTATTTGAGCGTCAGCAGGTCTTCTGAGCTAATCGGGTGAAGGGTCTGGTAAGATTCTGTTATGAAGCTTGGCTCAGAGTATTCTGAAGGTGGGACGCACTGTGGATGCTCTATGCCGTAGTCTGGAGAAAAGACAGTGGAGATAATGGATAATATGATATTAAGCAATAAAAAGCTCTCAAGCATCCACAGACCCTCTAGACTCTCTGGAGACCCTTGTTAACAGCTTTCACAGACAGATCATTTAACATTATCTATTTTAGATATGGTTGCAGATATGTAAGTGTATATGGGATGCTAACTGAAAAAGATACTTACTGAAGAAGTAGTCTGAGGTGTAGCGGGATTCCTGGAAACTGGAGGTCAGGCCGTTGACGGGGAAATGCTTTGGGTCTTCTGTGTGAAACACAACACACAATACTGAAACTATACACACTCTTCAAGACAAATAAGTTACAGATTAGATTGTGCAAGACAATGAAGTTGGAGCTACGTTGATGTTTACATTACTGGCATGTACTTGACAGGTTTATAAAATATTACAGCTCTTACACATGCAGGGAAATTTTAAACTTGGCTGATCTACTTGATAAGCAGACTTGTAATGAAAACAAATTCGAGCCCCTAAAAAACACTTTGGCTCTTTGTTTCTGTAATGTGTTACATTTCAAATGATGATTTACAACATATATTTACAACATACTAAAATCTCTTGGTCTTGGTCCAGCTAAGGCTATAATCAGTTGGGTTACTGTAACATTTTTAATTCTTTTAGTTGTCAAAGTTTACACAAAATCACATGTGGTATGTGTGTAGTCTCTGAATACTTTATACAGACAGGGGCTCATTTGTATAGTACAGGCAGATTAGTATTTGTTTGAATACAAACTGTTAGATGTTTCAAGTAAAATGTATATAATTATGTATGAATGGATGGATAATGATAGACAGATTTCTACCTTTTTGCAGCATCTCTAAATGTTCCCAGAGGATGTCCCCCACGAAGTCAGGTGCGAGGTCCAGGAAGCGTTCTTTCCCAAGAGCACAGAGACTGGCCCCATCCATGCTGAACTTATGAAAGTCAACATTCTTCAGACTGAACTCATTCACTGTCCAGGTTAACCATTCTCTCACATGGGCTTCTGTCCACTGCCGCGGATCTGCAGAGGAGAAACGGCAGTGTCATAATCTGAGACGAGATATGCTGCATTTGGTGTGATCAATGGTTTCGGAACAGGCAATAAAATTGCATTAAATGTGTATGTGTAGATGCATGTACAGACATGCATTCAGATAAACTGTATTTGCATAAAGCCATTTTCAGACAGTGACAACTGTTTTGCAAATTGCATAAGGAATGTGTGTTCATGATGAATGATGAGGCATAATGTTTTTAATGTTTCTTAATCGCTTAAATCTGTTGCTGTTTTTTGTTTGTAAGTGTACCAGAGATAGTTTGTAACACGCTTGTGTTTGTAATGCTCACAGTATTTTGGTCACAGGCCCAAAAGGCTCTTGGGAAATAATCATGTGATTTTCTATAAATTTGATGCCAGGGTTAAAGGAACTGAAACAGCTGTAATTTTAGCCTATAGACTCTCTCCCTCTCTCTCTCTCTCCCTCTCCCTCCCTCTCCCTCTAGTTATTTCTAGACAGATGCAGACCCAACACAGACTACAGCCTCCCCAGACAAATCAAGCAAAGATATCTTGTGGTTTGCCATAGTTTGGAAAGCATAATTCATAACCTTTGCTAAAGATTGCCATGTGCCTATCTAGCAAGATCTCTTTTTAGCCAATCTGATTTTGGCATTTCATTATACAGATCCAGGAACAAGGAAGCTGCACTTCTGTTGCATATTGCATATTTCTTTCTTTCTTTCCAATTATCACAAAAATAAGAAATGGAGAACAGTGTCTACTGTCAATTAGCATGAGTGGTAAGTGCTATAAAGGGTTTAATATGACTTAATAGATGTATTCTAAGATTTACTCTAGAGAAAGATTTTATTTTAGATTTTTCTTTATATAAAGTGATGTGTTATTGAACCTTTGGGGATGGATAGTCGCTGTTGCTCTCTGGTGAAGCCGCTGAATGTGGCCAGTAGAGCCTGTGACATCATCTCTTTACTTCCTGGAGTGAGTAAAGGAACATCCGCACATTCCAGATCTGTTGGAACAAATACATTGACAAAACTGTCAATCAAAAACATTCTAAGAATTGATTAACTGCAAAAACACTTCATTTTCGTGAAACAAATAAGCAAAACAAAATGAAAAATAAACATCAAAAACGCCAACATCAACACTATCATAAACACCAAAAATAAAGGCAAACACTAGACACATTGTCTCAATCAAGGGTAGTCATACAACAGGACCACTTTTTGGCCACATGCACACCATCCAACTTCACATTGACTATGTGGTATCTATCTATAGCACCTCATCAAAACCCTGCAATCCTTTCTAACCAGCAAGCTGCTTCATCTGTCTCCAGAACTTACACAGAGGGGTCTCTGTTGCCAGGGTCAATAGTTAAGGGTGAGAGGTTGTGGCAGAGGGGTGATGATGTCACAGTAGGCTGCAGGGTGCAAAACAGACACCACAGTGTTGGAAAACCATTGTTGCCCTCTCTATGTCTCTAGCAGGACATAGAGAGGTCTTTGATGAGTTAAACAGTGCCCGATGACTTTGAGAGATCCAATTAGAACTGTCGAGGTGGCTTTTAGAGAGGAGAGAGAGGGAGGGAGGGGAAAAGAGAGAAACCCCCCTAAGGGTCTGAAGAATGCCATCGCCAATTCTTAAGTCTAGAATCCACCAAAAAAAAAAAAATAGTAATGAGATCAAAAATTTACAAGCATGACGTGACCTCATTTTTGGAATGCCTTGCTTAAAGTGACAATGTGAGGGTGCTTTCCAATGGTAAGCATCAATAATGAGATCACTTTAATCTTAACTTTTTCTCCAAGAAGAACAAACTGTGGCTTTTGCTCAATGTCTCCTGCAACGTGAACTCAAAATTTCTCATGAAATTTTTCCAAGATTAAATGACCTGGACAAAGCTGCTTACATCGATTTTTATAGATTGTTAATCTTACTGTAAACAACTGTCAACAGAACTCCAACATCTGTTGTATATTTTTATTTCTCCTCAGAAATAAAAAAAACATGTGAAATAGACCAGAAAAATGCATATAAAGATATAAAGGATTCATAGCTGAAAACTCTGTAATGTCTCCAAAACCATGAAATAAAATTTACCTTTGTGGTATAATGAATTTGTCTAAGATCTAAATGCACAGTCGAGACTGTGGAAAACAAACACTTTTGGGCTTTTTTTGTTGTCGTCTCAGACTGCTTTCTACTGACACCCAGATGTTCTGGCATCTCTGCGTGGTTTTTAAAACTGCCAGCCCTGGGCACCGTATTGGTTTGCGCTTACTGTCTTCGACCCATAACACGACACAACCTAGCCAGGAATGTACAACAGCTGTCCCTCTTAACCTCCTTTACTTCTCTCTCCCTCTCAAGATTCAAGATTCAAAAAAGCTTTATTGGCATTATAAAAATATTTTTTTACATTGCCAAAGCATAGAAATATTAAATATAAACATTTTCAAAAAATACACAATAAGAGAAAAAAAAATAAAAACAATTTTAAAACGTATATGGGCATCTATATATACACACATCTAAATAAACAGAAAACGTGGAAGTACTGTGTATAGTACAGTACTCGCTCTCCCGTTCTTGAGCTACTTCACTGGATGACTCTGTCAGAAATGGTTTTGCAGTGATACATTATGCAGAGCGTCTAAATGGAGAACAATGCAGCTCTCTTTTGTAATTCGATTAGAGAAAGATGCTGCATTCTCCATTTACACAGTTTAATTGCACATTAGAGGAGCCATTCGACCAGCTGGACGTCAGAGGCTTCATTCACCAGGGAAGAGGCCCATTTTCACATTAGATGATACAACTATATCTAGCTAAACTGCCAAAAAAAGACCCGAAAGACCTTGCCCGGTAAAGTGCAAATGCTTAGTGTTCTTCTTTTTTTCTTTTGTAAAGGAGGCATATTTTGTTTGGACAAAATATGACAGCAGCTTATCAAGTCAGAGTGAGGTTTTTTCATTAGTGGCTAAAGCAAAAGTGCCTTCAGAAAGAACACAGTGTAGCGGTGATTTGAAATGACAATTTCTTCAGATAAAATTATAAAGTCTTACAAGCTGTGTCTTAAAACACAAATAGCTCAGAGGATGCTCTTAAAATGCTAAAAGAAAACAGAAAAAATGAACAAAAGGTCATTTTGACATTTTGTTTAATCCTAAAAGCTGTTCCAGGGCATGATGAAAAATGACTCCAAAACTAAAGCAAGACGTGTCGGTATACCTAAGGTGGACAGAACTGAATTTATCTTTCTGATTACTTCCCTGTATCCAATCTAACATACAAAGTATCTGTATTTGTTCAGAATGTCATTTTATCATCAAAATTATTGATGAATTATTGATTAGCATCTGCTAGAACAGCTAAAGTGATCTGAGCTGTTTTCAAAGCAAATCCTTAATCACCATGAAGCTTTACATCTCATCTGCAAGCTAGAAGTAATGTTCTATAAACTGTATCATCAATGTGATTGATGTTAGCATTGACCAATCAGAGCACTGTAATATGCAACCTATCACAGCGGAGCAAAGCCATTAAATGACGTTATCTGAAAAAATGTACTTGATGCAAATGAATTGTTCCTTCACCAGGCGCAATAAAACGAATCAAACAGAAACTATATTAATTTTCTAAAGTAACTAAACTAAACTAGATCTATGAAAATTCTATCTTTTTAACCATCTAACAAAAGATCCTGGACTTGATTAAGTCCCTCTTGAAAAATCTTCATATTATATGATAACAGAGCAGGTGTGCATTGCCTGGGTGTGGACTGTGTGTGGTATGTCTGCCTTTCTGAGCTCTGTGCCTTGGGGAGGGGGCTGTGAAATTATGATTATGGTCATGGGGCCCTGGTGGTCTGAAGGAGTCGGGTGTGGTGGGGAGGGGTTGGATGATTCACTTATCTGTAATGTGAGAGCATCCAAGACAATATGAATGGAGTCCCCAAAGGGATGACATCACTGATGGCATGACCATAGGCCCATCCAGTCGATTCATTCTTAAAGTGCTTCTTGTAGCGTATTCAGTGATTTAATGACTTGTATACATTCAGCCAGGGCCAATCTATACACTTACAAAACACATAGTAGTGTTAGTGGACATAGTGTTAGTGGCTAGTTCTAAAATTAAATGCGCTTCAAAAAAATGTGTGTGTCTGTGATGGTGTGTTTATCTGTCTTTGTGTCTCTAAGTGTGCGTGAGAGACAGCGAGTGGGTGTGTAATAAAAGCCAAATAGCTCATTTGAGCCCTTCTATAGTCTGGATAGTTTTTAAGCTTCTGAAAGCTTTATCTGTTCTAGCCGTATTTGTGTCTATGTCAAATTAGCATATCATGCCACACAAGCCCCTTTTTTCTCACCCTTGGTTTTTTCAATCAATTCAGAGTTGCATAGTTCCAACTAATTCCAGTCTGGGGTGAAAGTAAGGTTGTTTGTATGTATTGTTTGTGAATCTAAAGCACAGTGGAAAAAACCTTTTTATAAAGTAAAAAATATTGTGACCCAGGCTGAAGTCCTTATGGAGTGCAAATGGGTATGTTTTAGCACTCCGACTGCTGTCTGTCTCAGCAGGGTGTTAGGGCGGCTCATAAACACATTCTTAGTTGTTTATCTCTTGTTCCATCTTTCTCAAAGTGAGGCTACAAAACCTGGCCTGCATGAAGGGAGGCTGTTCACCCAGTAGTTCTCTTCCGAACAAGTCATGAGCAAGGGTGGGGGCTAAGTAAGAGAAATGCTTGTTCTGCCCACTGTTTTGATTTCCATCTGAAAGCATGCAGACCGGGCCTGGTCGAGACAAAAATAGCAGCGGCCCACGAATGAGCTCCCAAAGGTGGTATCAAGTCTGTCCCACCCGCCGGGGTCACGTCCCGGGGGTCTCCCGCCTTGGAACACTGTAGCTATTCTTAAGAGACCCGGCCTTTGGGTGCCCTGGGTTTGCTGGATGCCCTCACACGCTCACACACACGAACAACACCAGCATCAGTGGGTCACACACAGGACCCGCATTGAGGATTCAGATCAGAGTGACTGTTTGACAAAAGCAAAAAGAAGGCATCCAACCTCCAGTTCCACTTAACCACTTCAATGCACACTGTCCTTGAAGTTTATGAGACTTTCTGTGGCCGTTCAGAAAATGCATACAATTAATTCTGTACAAATGAATTAACAATGCAATTCAATGCAATTTAGCATGGTTGAAATAGTGCCACTGTTGTACCGGGCTCCAATTCTGCTGCTGACAACAAAGTCATAAACAAACTGAGAAACTGCACACAACTGCAATTTTACAAAATGTAACCAACAGGATTACCACAACCTAGCTTTGATCTACTGTCTGCACTCATGCTTGTTATCTGTCATGCTATGCATTAGATACATAGAGCAATGCAGCTATGCATCTTGTAAAGAGAAGCAGAAGCGGCTTGCAACATGCAAATTGAGGAAATGTAACGGTATCGCAGGAGTGAACGCATTTACTTCCAACAGGCCATGGGCAAACTTGGATCAGTGCATCTTACATGCACTGTTTAGATTTCCGAACAAACAAAAACTGAATTTTACAAACAGTTTATCCGACATTCTCGAATATAAACCTCTTCTAAAGGTATCTGCAAATACAGCACTTGAGAAGGGGAAAAACACATACTATCAGTACTGGATATAAGAGCATCGAAAAGCATTTCTGATCAAAGCAAATTTATACATGAGCAGTCAGGCATGCCCGAGTTAAGTTTATGAGCAAACAGCTTTCCATATCAGGGACATGAAGGAAGGAAAGCTCTGCATGTAATTAGCAAGTTAATGGCTAATGGTTTCTGCTATGGCGGAGCCAGTCGATGGCCAACAGATGCATTCTCAGTAAATGAATTCCCAGCAGACCACACTGTTTTCATGTATCATAACACACATTTCTGCCTTGCTTTACAATCACTAATGTGGATGGATTTTTTTTAAATTTGTTCTAAATTTGTGACCTTAAAACTAATGTTTCTTGAGTTTAATTCTAAATAAAATAATTATACAATTAACTGCATGCTAAATAAAACTACAGCAGCTGTAGCAGTGAAATAAAGAGATCATGAGCCCAAAATAGATGAATGGAAGACTGGAAAGGAAGATGCTATTGTTCTGAAATATGTGTCCTTGCACCTCTTCAAAATGACTAATATGATAAATCATTTTAGTAAACATAAGAAAATATCTTCATGGTGACAAACTCAACACCAAATGTGTCAACATCAAAATTTATCTATAAACAGCAGAAGGCAAATGCGTGGAGAAGCACAGCAACAGACCAAATGAACATGTCTTTGCCGTTCATGACTGGGTAAGCGAACGACTAAAATACTAAAAAAAGATCCCAAATGTAAATATATCCTCACACTCTCTCAGAAGTGAAAAAAATAAGACTAATAGTAATCCCTGCTCTGTGGTTTTGTGAGAAAGAGGCAAGTTGTTGGGTCCCACCATGTTTTACTGATGTAAGTGAACAATGTCAAAGACAAGCCCATTATGGTCACCTATTGGAATTGGTCCAGACACCTACGCAGAATGCCTTTAACTGCTCTTGTCCCTAAATTGTCAGAGCCTGTCAGAAATATGCAGATAGCTAGGAGAAAGTTGACTGAGAAAGAGTCCCAGCTGTGTCAGCTTGTGTAACTGTCAAGGATCATGTGCTTTCCATCCAGCTGTACATCAAGTAGAACTCACAAACAGAGACAGACAGAATCAAGCTACAGCTGAACACCTGGACTTCAGAGAGTAGTGTCTCGACAGAAAAGCTTAAACTTAACGTGATCTCATATGTAACTCTACTTATAGCTTGTGTAACTCAACTTGTAACATCTTTTCAGTACAGCTCTAAGGTAGGAAGTTGTGTTCAAAGAGGTAAGACAAAAATAGGACAATTGCAAAAACAGCTTGGACTACTAAGTCCTAAAACAGGTGACTTTGTGAAAGCACATATACCAATGGGAGAGAGGAATCTAGTAACAGGCCATCCTCTGCCTTGCTGAGGTGCGAGACGTAGCCAAAACCATTCAGGGTGCTGCTGTGATCTCAAAACCAAGACTCATCGTCACCCTCCGTAGCTCTTATGAAAGTTCAGAACACACACAGTACGTGAGACACATCTGTAAAACAGCCACAGTGAAAAAACAATGTGCCGTGGAAAGCAAGGGCTGGCTGGTGGAAGCCAAGGCTGGCTGGCTTACTCACCTCAAGGGCCTCCCGCCAACCAGGAGGCGGCCTGGAGCCCACCAGAGAGCATGGGATGGGCTAATGTCTTATGGGAGGAGGGATGAGTAATGAAGTCAGCTCAGCAGGGGCTGTGACTCAGTAATTAAACTGTAGCACGCGGGAGAAGACAGCACTAGACAGGCACCACAGAGCCGAGGGCCCATGTGGCCCACAGGCGGGAGAGAATAAACGCAAGGGGAAAGAGACAGAGGGGTGAGAGACACATGGAACACAAGAGAAAAAATGGGTGCCATAAATTATTCAAAAAAAAAACACCCTGGTTGTTATTTTCCTTGCTCTGAAACATGCTGTGTCTTTTGCTTTTGTTTTGGTCTTTTGAAGTTCCAAAAAGCAGGGCCAGAGATAACGGTTTTTCAAACTGAAACACAGTGAATTGGGTCAAGACTTACACAAATGCTACAATGAAAATATCTCTGATGTATTATTCAGTCATTCTGACGCACATAACAGTTTAGAAAGTATTTGTTTGTGCTGTTAAACAGCCAGTACCTTGAACGAATAAAGGATAGGACCACCCATCACCCCTTGATGACTAAGCTTTAAAGGGAACAATAAATGTGTGTGCACCAGGAAGAATTTCTGACAAGGGAGTCATTTAACCAATGGACAACCTGTTAAGGTGGAGTTATTGACGAGCAATAGGCAAGACTGTCTGATCTAACAGTGTTTCATCTTAGCCTCGGGCACTGCAATACTTTCTATGGATACATCCAGTCTAGTGAATCAATTCTGGGTGTCAAATATTAATCCCGCAACCTCTAAATGTTTAACACACCCTACATCTCACGCTAGTACATACTGTGTGTGGAAACTCATACACTGTTCAACAATTTATAAAAACTGAATTCAGACTGAGTCATTTGTTTGGCTCCATCAGAGACCCACATCAGACCAACCTTGATTGCCCAGATCCATGTTTGAACAGCTGTTAAGTAGCAAGGCATGCACAGGCCTGGAGACAGAGAAATGGCTGACATTACAGAAACCTTTTGCATGTAACTGTTATGTAATAACGGAAATCCAAGTCATATTCAGATGCAATCTTGAAATATTCTGGCGATCACTGCAGCTTGCAGTATCATCTATATGTCACAACTGATAATTCTCGGATTTTTCTTTACCACCAGTGGTGCCTAGCAGGGGTTCGAGATGAGAGTGCAGTGTCTTAATCAGATAAAAGCGGCAGCAGGCAGCCCACCCAGTCCTCAAACATTCCTGTCACTCACTGAACCCTGAGAATGACACAGGGGAGTCACTCAGAGTAGATACTCTACAGCTATTTCTATACGGTTCTTTCACTAGGCTCAAATGAGTGGGAGGGACCCCTGGCAGTCTCTCGTGTTGTTGCTGACTCATTTCACTGTGCCAAGTAGTCTCTGGTCAAAGATGAAAGGATTGTCTCTATTGTCAAGCATTTTGACAACTCCCCTTTTAAAGCACAGACCTCAGAAGATGCTAAGGACTTCTGGCACAACAGTGTTTGAGACACTCAACCATTTTAATAGGCAGATGCTACATAGGTTTATCATTGATCTATTACCAGATTCAACGCCACAACATGATTCACCCTTGTGAATGACTGGTGGTCCCTTTAACAGGTCACTCTATACTCTGCTCTAACCAAGGTTTGTCATTTAAACATTTCTTGTTAAATCTGAGTTAACTCCATGCACAATCTTATTTTAGCAATTCCATTAATGAATGCGTTTTTTTTTCGGCTGCCCTGTACTTGTGTAGCCCCCATTGTTTTCTCATGCACTACATGTCTCGGGGGTTAAATCAGATAATCTCGAGTGAACTCTAAACAACTTCTGTGTGACTCTTGATTGAATTCAACCATTCATCACTTCTGTATAAACACACTCAAAAGCAAAGGGGAAGTAAGGTTTGTGTCTGTGTGAGCCATTGTAATCTTAAGACACTGCTTGCTTGTCTTGATCTACAACCCAGTACAAACTGGGATCAGGTGCTTCATGTCTATGGTCTCTCCACATTACGATTGCGCACACTCTAGAAGCTAGAATTTGCACCAGTCTGCCAGGGCTAGAGAGTATAACTCTTACACACATAAACTGTGTGTTGACCGTGGACCCCTGTCAAAGATACCCACAAGATGCACATTTTTCAGGAAGACTAAAGTACCAGACCAGCAGTAAACATGTCTTACAAGGAGTTTACAGTCTTGAGCAGTGAGCCGCGTTTACCCTGGCCTGAACACTTACGGTTGACTGAACTCGAGGGAGCTTGAGAAATTGTTTTGCAAGATAGCGTGATATTCTGGCAACCTTGCTGCAAGTATCAGCACTTTTTTTTTTTAAAGCGCACAACTATTTTTCCATGCAAGAAGAAAGTCTATGCATGTGTTTTCTTGTGCATTGCATTGTGTGTAGCGTTAGTGCTGGTTCATGTGAATGTGGCATATCTGATATTTTGCATTTGTAAATGTAAAGTCTGTGAATGTGTGTGAGAAAGACAGCAGGCCTATGCACTGCACATGCGGGAATATGTGTATGTGTTTATGGAATAAGTGGGTTAATGATTCATTTCACATCTTACATATTACACTGGATGATCACACACACATATCTGGGCTTTAGCTTTCGCTCTGACACGCAAAGGTGAATGCCTTTTTCCATGATGTATTAACAGCTGGCAGTAGTGAGAGCTTGAGAGCTGTGTGTATAGCCACCAGCTGTGGCTTAGGACAGTCAGCATTTTATCATAGGGAAACTAGCGACCACTGAACTCGCCCTGCCCTCGTACACTTCTCACTTTATTTGTGCCCACAGGAGTATAGAGGAGTGTGAGACTGCTGACTGCTTAACCAGCATGGCATCTGCCCTCCCTAAACCCTGGTCAGGCATGCGGCCCCTCCTGAGCACAGGGCTGGGTCAGCGGTAGAGGTTAATAGATGTGGCATGAATGGACAGTGAGGCAGCATCACAACAAGCATCATTCAGTTAACCCTGACTTTTTCTTTAGCCAAGAGGGAATTTCCCTGCAATGACATACTTGTGTGTGTGTGTGTACTCACATCAAGACACACACACAAAAAAAAGAAATATAATGTATGAAATTGCAAATTCTAAATACATGTACACATTAAGTTATGCAATGTTTGTAAAGTTTTGCTCAACAAAACATAATAATCTCTCGTGTAGTTGAAACCTGTTGGTCATGCATAAAATGATTCCACTACTATGAAACTATGAAAGCGTGTCATGTCATGAGAGGCTGCGTGTGGCAGTCAACATCTGTTCGGTGTCAGACCCTCCACATGTAGACGCACACAACAGACATTTATAACATTTTAACACGAAAGTATACATATGGTATTTTTTTCGGGCAACTTGGAATAACTGGGTCCAGTTGTGGTCGCCAATTTCTACCAATGTATCCAAACAAATAACTAAAAATACATTAATACGAATTTGATATATTAAGGCAACATTACGGTGTTTCACATTGATCATTTGTATACCAAAAATTAACAACAGACACGCCGGGAATGTTGCTTACAAAATAATACGAATATGAATGGCTTTATACCTGCCGGTTACTTACAGACTTAGATCCACAACGCTTGTTTTGCATCAATGTAATGAAATGCTGAATCAGATTGCGTGTGTGTTATAATATTATTGTGATTTCAACGCATTTAATGTAGGCATTATCTCAGTATTTGCAAAAGTTACTCATAACTGCGACGCAGACGCGTTTTACAAAATCAGAACATCGAGATAAAGTCGAATAACATAGCGTTTACTTACCGTCTACTTTTTCCGTTTTTATTATTGTTAACGGCTTCATACCGACAGCTGCCGTCATAGTCTCGTATTTAATGTATAAAGTCTGTATAAATGTGTCTCTGTTAAACGTGCTCCGTTAGGTTAAGTTCCAATGAGTCCTCCAAAGTCAGTGTATGCGCCTCAGGTTTCTTAAAAATTACACTGATTTTTCCTTTAACAAGATCCAATCTCTGAAGTATTGAAGTGTCTCCTTTCTTCACACACTATCTCTCTCTCTCAACCATTCCCTTCCCTCTCTTCTGTTAGTTACCCCGGTAAGGGCGGTTCTGTTTGCGGCGCTGAAGGGGCTGATACCGCGTAAAGGGGGCGGTGTTACACGCTGATTCACTTCAATCACACTCCACTCTAATGTCTAACCAGAATAATGTGAACAGAAGTAAACGCGATGCGCCAAAACGCTGTCCACACTAAAAGTGTGAAGGCTTGTTGATTATAGGCTTGTTGATTATAATGGGAGCCCAAATTCTCAAATCCATATTAACTTATTCACAACAAACAGCGCACATTTTTTTGTTTGGCTGTGCATGGACTCAACAATCAACTTTCCGGCATGTGATATATGGTTACAGTTAGTATTAAATAGTCTGCCCAGCTAACAACTTTAGGTTAAAGAACGTTTTCATAATGTTTCCATTAGGTAACAAAATGTTAGCCAATGTTCTGAGAATGTTCCCTGTTAGCTGCGTGATTAAACAATTCTTTGTAATATAGGCTTCAAATGCTTCTGTTGTGCCACCCCCTTGCTATAAATATAAAAATTAAACTCCACCTATGAGCATATTGTCATCATTGGTTAAAGAATCTGTGATTAAATGTGACCTGGCAAAGAATTTAGCCACTTCTTTTGTACAAATGCCACTTATAGTTATGGGAACTTCCCATTTATTCATTTTAGTTACTGTCAGAAGCCTATTCAACACAGCAAATTTGATGTTGGCAAAGAATGCGATTTCACAAAGAAACTGGGGTCACATTTTGTCCATTATGTGTGAATAGTCTTGAGTAATTTCTTCAGGATAAAAAAACACTAGTAAACAGTTGCTTAACTCCACTGATGCAATCTGCTGCTAAAAGTGTTGTATCAGAGTAACAGTTCCGTGTACTTGCTGTTCTTTGAGGATTTCCAAAACTAAAACGAGTTGACCTTCAAATGATGAATGTGACACACCCCACACTCTCAGGGAAAGCTGCCAAGGGCAAGAAAACTATTCAGTCTATTTAAAAACATTGATAAACAGTGTAAGTCACTGGCTCATGTTTTAGTATCCCATTCGTCACTTAGTTTAACTCTGACCGAAGCACACCAATCTGTTTAAAACTGCACTAGGAACAAAGGAGGACAAAACAGTCCGTCTCGTTTCTTCCTAACAGTCTGCAAATGATATGAAAGTAACGAGTGCTCTCATAACTTCGGCCCAACCCTCATAAACACCTCAGTGTATTTCCTGCCCACCTTGTCTAGATCAGTAAAACACCCAAACTCAGGATTTTACAAAGGTTTTTCTCACCACACCATCTAGTGCTGGATCCTTGCCAATGTGTGGACTCCTGACTGGAGCAGCATTTGTTATAAATACCTGTTTAAAAAAAATCACTTTCTGTACATTATAAGTAAGTGATAAAGCCTAAATAAAAGTCAAATGTGCTTCATCTAAACTTTTGTCCATAAATGTATGATATGTTTCCTCTATATTTGTAACACAACAGTTCTGAATAGATCAAATTTAGTTTTATAAACTGAATTACTCCACTGATGGAGTGAAGATTTGGTAATTTCTAAAAAGGTGGTGAATGGAAGCAAGAGATGAGGGTGAGGGCCTGTGACTGCTCTAAGTTAATTAGCTGCCATGGTAACATATTGTCTTGGCAATTTTCATGTGCTGATCAGTTTGTTTCCTAGGTGGAGCCCAACGTTTTTGACAACTGTGGGAACGGCTGCCTGAACCACTTTTTATGAAGATTTGTTGTCCGTAAAACAAATTTTGCTATGTTTATCACAGAGAGCTTTAGCAATGGAAAGGGAGCACAAATGTGTCAAGCACGGGTCTTTATATTCAGAATAACCCTATTAGCCAGGTCAATACTAAGCTACCTTACAGAGCAGCAGGTATGGTAGCACATCTCCAAATGGTACTGGGGAGCCAGAGTTATTGATTACCTATAGATTTTTAAACAGGGATTCTACACAACATCCATTAAGCCAACTGGATAGTGTTTCATCTGACAGATATGAGAGATTATGGAAATGGCTGGGCCTATATGGGGCTTTGTGGTCAGCTCCTCATAAGAGCCCGTCAATGAGACCTGAAGGGGGAGGCAACATTATTGGAAGGAGGTGATCTCATACTTCTCCCCCTTCTGTCATTCATTCGCTCATTCACTCCACCCCCTCTCACTAATACTCTTTGTTTTAAGTCTTAATGAGCTCCTTGTATGTACTTTTAAAAGGACAGACCAGGCTCCTTTGCACCCAGAGGCAGCCATTAAGACTAATGGGGTTGCTGACTAATATCAGAGCCAGAGGTTGCTGAGTGGCCCTTTTTCTCCTAATGAGAAAGGAGGCCTGCCTCCAGCTTGTCACTGCTTTGTTGCTTTGACACCAATTTAATAGTTTTATCTTTCTCATTCTATTCAGTTGTATAAGTAACTATGTTTAATTGGATGTTATGGCTGTATTTGACTTGATGGAACATGAAAGTTTTTATTGCAGAAGAGTTTTTAGAAATCACTCATGAGCACTTATCAATTTAGTATTGTCTAAAAACAGAGATTTCTGAAGTCTTCTGAGGCCATTTGATGAAAATGCTGAATATTCAGAAAAAGTTACCTTAGAATATTTTACAGGCTGTTTCCTTCAGCTTTGAGGGTGACTCTATTATTAAATGGAAAATCCCAAAAATCACAATGTGAAGAATCACAAAGGGAAAACCTTTGGTCTTAAGCCCTATACGCACACTCATATCATGGCAAGAAGCGCACCATATCCGCCTTTGACTCAGCTACAAATTGGTGCTGAGGTAATCGTAGGGTAAAAGGATTTCTCAGAAACCTCTGTAAGTTACGAGAGCTCCTGGAACTACAAGAAATTTTGCATGAGCAGGGGAGTTTTGGTTTTGATTCACAAATTTGAAATTCATTCATTATCCAGCTTGGATCTCAGGCAATGTCTTACGTTGTTGACTCCCCAAAACAAGCAGTTACCAGGATACAGCAACGGAAAAACACATCTCGCGCTCTCGCTCTGGCCCGTCACACTTACTGGAAGTATGTTTTTAGCCTCAGAACTGTTCATAGTTCATAGTATGGGAATTTACCCTGAGGAGAGGAACAGGGCCGTGTTAAGCAATTCATTATGCTTCAGTCATGAAGCCACCTTTTCAGTCAGAGACTGAAGAAAGGCCTCAGTGCAGACTCTGTCCAGACTCTCTGATCTTTTCAGTGCTGTTGTCATGGTTTCAACAGTTATGAGGTACCAAATCAGACTAGGTAAGAGTTGAACAGTACAATGTCTGTATAATGGCTATCATTAAGAACCTAGCCTGAGTATATGCATGACATTCTATATGCTTAAAGGGGATTACATAAAAAAAGAAATTCTACCAGATGACACATTTCTACTTCTTCCCTCAAAACATACAGCATCATAGTACCCAGCCACCTCATATGTATGTAAAGAAAATATCTTTTTATTCATTACAACTCCACATAACATGAGATTAAGTGGAAAAACTTGGGTGTGGTTCTAGAGCTAATGCAGCACTAGAACAGCACTGTACTGTTCTTTACCACTCTGAAACATATCTGTTGAAACAATACCACAATAATACATCTGTGATCACAGCCGTACTCCTATACAACCATACCACACATTTGCTCCTGTGATATTGTCTTATTACACAATGTAGCTTTTGAACATTAACTCACATACACATAAAATGTAGCAGACACACTTATCTTTTGTGTATTGATGGTAGAGGCAGTTTTTTGTGTGTGGCAGAAGAATAGTTAATGAAGACCCTGGAAAGCAGCTGGGGGTTTACCAATGTGGTCCCTCCCAGTTCTAAAGAGGGGAGGGGGATTGGTTCAACAAAGGCTAAGCTCTTTCTCATCAATTAGCACTGCTAAAAAGGACATATTTCTCCTCCATTAGCTCCACCACGTGTCTGCTATTCACTCCATTGTGTGGCAAATTAAGTTACATCCCTCCATCTCACCCTCTCTCCTCCTCCTCTCTCTAGGCATCTATGCCCCCTAGTCTTTCTGCTTTTTACACACACACACACACTCAGCGTGTGCCTCAGTTCATTGATCTGAGTGGTCACAGGTCTGACGTCTTTATGAAGCCAACAATTACTGTAGGAATGCCAAGATACACAAATTAACTGTCAATAGTTCACAGTTATAAAGATATATTGTCTGTTTGTTTTAAATATGTATGCTGTTAATTTCCATAGAACAAAAATAGTATACAAGTATATATA
>JAZGTK010004645.1:9153-24059 GCA_036877625.1 Ambastaia sidthimunki
GACAGGACGACTGGTTGCAATCGAGGGAAAGATGAATACGGCCAAGTACAGGGATATCCTGGATGAAAACCTTCTCCAGAGTGCTTAGGACCTCAGACTGGGCCGAAGGTTCACCTTCCAACAAGACAATGACCTTAAGCACACAGCTAAAATAACGAAGGAGTGGCTTCACAACAACTCTGTGACTGTTCTTGAATGGCCCAGCCAGAGCCCTGACTTAAACCCAATTAAGTATCTCTGGAGAGACCTGAAAATGGCTGTACACCAACGTTTACCATCCAACCTGACAGAACTGGAGAGGATCTGCAAGGAGGAATGGCAGAGGATCCCCAAATCCAGGTGTGAAAAACTTGTTGCATCTTTCCCAAAAAGATTCATGGCTGTATTAGATCAAAAGGGTGCTTCTACTAAATACAGCAAAGGGTCTGAATACTTGGGACCATGTGATATTTCAGTTTTTCTTTTTTATTAAATCTGCAAAAATGTCAACAATTCTGTGTTTCTGTCAATATGGGGTGCTGTGTGTACATTAATGAGGAAAAAAAATGAACTTAAATGATTTTAGCAAATGGCTGCGATATAACAGTGAAAAATTTAAGGGGGTCTGAATACTTTCCGTGCCCACTGTATATGGCAATATCATAAAGTAATGTCTAATGCTGGTCAAGTGACCTTCTTGGCAAAAAAAGTGCCCAAACACAGATAAACTAAATTATGGAACATTATTAAATTATTTTGAATTTAATTTAACTATAGGAGATACTATTGAAATTATTGTAAAATCAATGCACTTAAAAACAATATAGCATTATTTTATTCTGATTTTGCTTGACTAAATTATTCACATTTATTATTATATATTTTTATTGGCATTCTGCATGTTTTAAATTCCAGGACTTTTTTTTTTTAATGTCATTTGCTAAGCTCCATTAGGAGCATCATGTTGGACAGTGCGGTCTGCAGCTGTCTGACAGCTCACTTAGTGTGTTGTAGGGTTCTTATTGTATGTTCTTGTCCACACACAGCAGTCGTGTAAAGCTGACCTGATGCCCTGTGACATGCTAACAGTGCAGCCCATTGGTCCTGCTCAAGGTACAAAAGCACACATACACAGACCCATCAGCTCTACCTAGATGCATACGCTAAACCCACAAACACTTTCTGACTGGCCAACCTGCTGCGTGTCCACGGCTGTCAGGTTACTTTAACAAGCTGTGCCAAAGGAAGTCCACTCAAAGACGTTGTTGACTCACTGCACACACACTCACCTAATTTTAATACTTTAACTTACAGTGAGTTTGTAAGCTTCATTTTTGCATTTTATTCATTTTCTTACTTATTACAAAGTAATAGAAATAACAATGTCTATAACACCTTTACTATGTAAATCTGTTCATTTGTCAGATTATTTTAGCTAAAGTGATTTGCAGTTAAAATTTGCTGTTGCAAACCCTGTGCTCCATTTAAGATATTTTTCATCCATTTTTTTATATTTCTTATCCTGTATGTCACAGAGATGTATGTGTATATTTATTATGTTGTCTTAAGAAGTTATTTGAAATAATTTGATATTATTTGTGAGGCAAAGCATCACTATTACTCTTTTACATTACATATCTTACATTACACCGATGCATGCAAAGTAATTTTCTGGACACAATTTTGGTAAATAACTCATCCTGCACTGTTTGCTGTAGACCCATGGATGAGGAATCATTGAAAAGAGGTGTGCTATGACTTTTAAAAGCGATCAGGTGTACAGTGCTTTTTGGGTTTATAAAAAAGTGAGCAAAAAATGCTATAGACTTAACATTAGGCAGCTCTTTGTGATGTAACAGCTCTGCATCAGAATGAGACTTGGGGGTGGGCTTATTTTAACTTCATACCCACTATGAAGTGCCCTAGCAACTAGATACAGTACCCTAGTAACCATCCCATTGACTTTTAATGAAAATGGTGAGAGGCATCAGAACATCGGTAGGTACCATGGAAACTGTCTAGCCATGCCCTAGCAACCATTTAGAGCACCCTAGCAACCAACATGATCTAGCCATATTTATCTATCCATCGATATATCCTTAAACTTTAAAAATCTTAATTTTCTTAAAACTAATTTTACTATATCTAACTTTTAGAATAGGCTTTCTCAAGCCAACATAAAGTTTGTTCACAGACTTTTCTCCTCTAGTTTTTTTCTTATTATTGTTAGAATTTAGATTAGGCTAATGAGAAAAGACTTGGGATCTAGTCATGCAAAGTACAAGGATGACCTAAAAAGACTTGTTCCAAATGAGGCTCAGCCACTCTGTCATTCAATGACCACAGCAAAACACTTCTTGTCTTAAAAGGATGGACCAAAGCTATAATTAAGATACTGAGTGTGTAATGGATATTAAAATGTATACACAATAGCACCCCCGCTTATCTCTAAATAAAGATTTGAAAAAAAAATTGGTAAAGAACTGGTCATGTCCTTCTTATTCTTTCTATCTAGGAGTGGCAGCATTAAACATCATGGCAGCATTAAACAACAGCTGCCTCCATTAAAACACAAACTTGATTTAATTTACGCAATATGATGAGACCTGCCCAAGTTTTCAAGAGGCTTTTATAAGCCTTTACAAAGCTGCATACTAAAAAATAGATTTTTTTTGTGTATGTGTCTTACGCACTCATTGTACACCAACATGCTTCAGTGTATTCATCTCGGTCCCACAAGCCCTGTCTGTCCCTGTCACCCCTCAACATCCCTGCTCAATCCAATATTAGCGATGGCTCTATTTTTGGAGCGCATTGTTTTAATGCAAATTATAATCATAAAACCCAGTAATCCATTCTGTTAAATTAATAGAATTACGGAAAAAAATATAATGATAGCAATTAAGTCTTGAAAATGCAAATTTTATAGTCAGGGACGATTACCTCATTTATAGGATGTGTTGGAGAGATGCCAGGCCTAAAGATTACAGACCCTGCTTGCTCTGTATTACATCACGATGGATGTTTGCTGTGAGATCCAGAAGCACCTACACAGAACTAACAAACACAACATGCAACTCTCACAACTATTTTTTTCAAAAATCTAAAGCAAAATAGAAATAAGAAATAACACAACAGACAAAATTCAGTCCTGTTAGAGACATTATACAACTTAAACCATGTGAAACCATTATTTTAACATAAAGCAAGTAACAAATAATTATAATTAGAGGCAGTCATGACCTAATGGTTAGAGAATCAGACACAGAGGGCACAAATTCGATTCCTACAGCTGGCATGAAACGACTGAGCACTGCAGTGATAGCTGCCCACTGTTCTTGGTGTGTGTGTTCACTACTCACTGGATGGATTAAATTAACATTTCATGTATATGTTGCCATATATTGACAAATATGTCACTTCCACTTTTCATTAGAATTAATATAATTACTAATCAGTTATTAATTAATTAATTAACTAACAAAATAATAAATAATTAATTAAACTAAAGAATTAATTAACAAATCTACTAATGTCCATACATGATGTCAAAATGTGTCAAAGTCTAGTACTAATTCTATGTTATAAATAAAGCATTTCATTTAATCTAAGTGTGGAAATGACATTCAAATGCTGTGGTGACAGGGAGCCAACAACGTTTAAGTGGGTGAATGCTCACAAAAGTTAATTATCAGAGAAGGGAAGAGGCATAATGAAATGAATCTTTAATGACTCTGCCTAGCTGTAACCTTTTCTGAGCTCTATGCCTTGCTAGCAATATTAAATCACTTAGCATACAACACTCTGCTACAGCTGCAGATCTGCATCACATAAAGCCCCACATGCTGATGTAGTCAAGGGGCATAATCTTATTGGTGGTTAAAGTGTATGACCTGACATTAATTAGTTCCATTTTGATTTAATTTATAAATGCATTTCCCTGTAAAAAGGTCTTTCTTGGACATTGTTCTTATTTAAAATCAATTAAAAAAATCTGCATGCATCTAAAAATTTGAATATCACTGTGCATAGCACAGAATTACTGGTCACATGCTTTTAGGGTTAGGGTGTTCAAGTTTGCTAATGGAGAGGAATTTTTGCTAATGGGGAGGCAGTCTAGATGGGTTTCATCACCTGCGCAAACAAAACAATACAAACTGCCAAGAGATGATTTAGGGATGCTATTACAGTGAAGATGCTTAACACACTATCATGATAGAATATTGATTATGTATAGAGCCAATCCTCCTCCAATACAAAACATGAAATGTCATTTGGTGGAAGAGAATAATAGTAGTGGGGAAATATACTCCACTGGCTTTTCATTAGGTTTTTGTCAGACATTGTGTTCTGTGAGATTAAAACAAGAGAATAATTCTTAGTGCACAGTGAAACAGAAAACACAACATTTCTGATACATATTTTTTCTTTCTCTGCCTTTACTGTAATTGAAAACAAGTGTCATGGAACATGACTGTGTTTCTTGAGCTGTGATTTAGTAGGTTTTGAGACACAGTTTACCTAATTAATTTAGTTCATCGCACTGTGCTGCACACGGCATATGTTTGCTTCTGCTCTGTTTTTGGTAATTAATTTAGCTTTGCAAACACACATGCTGTGCTTTAGTCCAAACCCACATCTGTCCACATCACCATTAGAAACAGAACGGCAATTTAGAGTATTAAAGGCTGATCGTAGCATTCAGGAAATGTGCTACAAGGAAACAATGACAAATAACTGCATACCATGTGAACAGAGCTACAAATTACACCATGAGCAGGAGACTGCTATGCTTGATTGAAACAACTTAATGTTTTCTTGAAAAAAGAATGAATGGAAAAAGGGTCCTGGGAGGACAGTTAGGAAAATGACTTTTTAATCTTTAAATGGCTGGAATCGTCTGATGAGTTTGAAAGTATTTGTTGCCATTAAAAAGGTATTTTTGGAAAATCTCACACGTTTGCCATGCTTGCAATTCTAAACCAGATTTAACCCTTAAATATGACTTTTGCTGGGGTGACCTAATGTAATCAGGTTTATTGAGTCACTTGCAATATGCAACATTTTAACTTGAAAAATTCCAGTTTATTTAGATGCCACCACATTTTGTTGGGGTTGCACGGCAATGTTTTTTATATAATATAGTCATATAGTACAGTTATAGTACACTGGCCATATCTGTGTAATCCTTGACACACACATTGCATGTACATTACAAAGTGACTTATTTATACTGTGACATTACCGGCCACAGAACCTCATAATAAATTATTTTTTCCCAAGCCTTTGTAAATATATTCATGAATTTTCAATTAAATAAGTCATTTAAAGAAAGGTACAACTATGACATTTTATTATGTCGGTTTGATGTGGTATTAGCTAAATAAAAAGCCATTTGTCTTATTTGCACCCCTGGCCCTGTTGGCTTATATAGCAGTTAGCATCGTGGCTTTTTGTTTCATGCCAAATAAAGCTTCTATTTTAGAATAAAAATAATCCGATTGAGTATTGTATCCATTTATAGCCAAGAAAGTTACAAATTGCAGCTTCAACATGTGAGAGGGGAACTGACCCTCTCTGTTAAGCCTGGTTTTTCCCAAGGTTTTTTCTCCATCTATACGTCATTGGAGTTCCTTGCCACTGTCGATCTGTTGGCTTGCTTACTGGTAGACTGCTGACATTTAACTTAGCTTAGGGTTTTGTAAAATGTTAAAATGGCTTCTAGCGAAATTATATAATTACAGCTCTAAAGAGTCTACTGTTTGTTATTTATTTGTCTTCATCTCTCTTTCATTGTGTAATGTTCATGTATTTGTATTGTATATATTTTGTGTATGTATGTATTTTTTGTGTTTTGCGTGTATTTTATGGTATTACTGCAAATCCCTTGTACCCCTGTCCCATAAGATGCATAATGGTATTTCTGATGCACATCCATTTATTCAAATGGTCAAAATGTGTTTTAGTTTTTATCGGTTTAGTCAACTCTTTATTCATAAACCAACTACAAACCTAGTATCCCCAATTATTTTATTAATATAAATCTTGTACATACTAATTGCAATAATACCATGTATTGTATTGAGCATGTTTGTTTTTTTTAATGTTTAGAATTGTTTTTCAGTTTTTTTATCTCAATATATGTAAAGCTGCTTTGAAACAATGTAACATTGTGAAAAATGATTATATAAATAAACTGAATAAAATTGCATATACTGGCAGCTCTATGTAAGCAGTATTGAGCGCTGTCACAGCTGTTCACTTCACAGTAAAGGAGATCAACTGACTATTGGCTGCTGGATTCCTGTGCGCTTCTGTGTGCTTTCACTACTGTATATAACTGTCTGACATTTCAGTGCTCACCATATCACAACTTTAAATAATGGATATAACAACTTTTACACTGCTTATATAACAGCAATATCACATAATAAAATGGAGCAAAGATATGGCATAACTTAACTTGTAAGATACGGAACAAGATGCATTAATTACATTCATGTTAAGATGTATGGAATACTTTTATGTCAATTTTTAAAGCTTGACAGTCCTTGGTATGTGCATGTTCTGATTGTATGTAAAAGAACAACGTTAACAATCCACTAAACTACAAGAAAGACAGTCATACAGATTTGGAGTGGCATGACAGTCAGGACAAACTCTTATTTTGGGGTGCTTTGTTCCTTTTAAATGTGCTGAAACACAGTCTTGATGAAAGTCCTAATAACAGCTCACAGTGAAGGACACTAGGGGATGTTAATGTAAAAATAAACAGGAGCGTGGTAGTGGCGAATGAATGGAAGAATGTGCTCAGCATTGGCTGCACAGCATGATTCTGAATTAAAAAGCATGTGTTTGTGAGCTCATGCACTGTTGTACACGTGAGATCTGAAATTGCAAAATATGCCAATGTGTGCATTTTGCAGGTGTCTGTGCCAGCAGGTGTCTGCTAGCATAAATAAATGAGTGTGCTGCAGGCAGCGTTTCCTCTGTGGTGTCCACATGACAACACCCCTCTCACATACGGCTCTGCACATGCAACAATCAATAGGTTGTTCATAGACATACGCAGCATTCACTCCCAAGGTAAAAGATTGATCTGCACTCCATTGAGAATCTGTCCAAGCTTAATGCTTAGAGGCCACCGACCTCCAAATCTCTGAAATCACACACCAGTCTTTCAATAATTATAGCAGCACATAACTGTACAATGTTTTACTTAGACAATACACACACACACAGTGTGGAGCTATTTTTGACATTGTTTCTTAATGAGGACAGAAAAAACAGATGTAATGTGGGCTATTGTGCCATATTCTGGACTTTTGAAAAAAGGCAACGTTCAAAGTCAATTAATATTCCATTTAAGGTTTATGCAGTTTCCAAGCTAAAAGCATACAGAACACCATTTGTTAGACTCTTACCAACACACAACCAATAGTATATTTAATACTATTACTAAATTGATGACGTCTGAGCATTGTAGCGATTGCACCGGTTTGGGTTATATGCCAATTTATAGGTCAGATATGAAAATGACAGGTGGACACTATCAAAATGACATAATCTGCAAAAATGTACTGCCATTCTAGTTAAAGAGTTGTCTTTTAGTCTGTATTTTTAAATTACAGACTCGCATTCTCCATATTAAACTTTTTTTGCTGATGTCACTGTTGGACATTTAGGGAAAAAAATAGTGTTAAAAAATTATATTAAATTATATTTTAGTATATTTTTAATATAACTATTTAAAATTATTCAACGTCATACATGTAATGTTTATTTTTGTACTGTCAATGGTTTTTGCAACCTTATTCTTTTTTAAACACCCCTGACAGATACATTTTTCAGAGAGATGTGATGGATTGTTTTAAAAAACAGGTGTATATCTTTTGTTTTTAAGCAGTTAATGACGATAATGAAAGTCATAAATATATAAATAAATGTGGTAATAAATGTGCGCTGCAGAGGATGTGCTAGCAGCAGTCTGTCAGTAAAGCATGCACACTTTGAGTGATGACTTTGCTACAGGAACCAACAGCTGTATGTGCAAATCATGCATATAAATCAATTACCAGAGCCTATGTACCTTAAATGCACCCATTAATTAAGCAATGTCACATACAATGAAGCGTGAAGTTCATTACATTTTTAGCATTCACACGCAGGATTATTTGAAGAGAAGATGGTTTTACCTAATGATCAAAACCACAAAGACTGAAATAATTATAAAGAATAAAATAATTTTAAAAGAAAAAAACAGTGGTAAGCCAAGCATGGAGTGTTTTTAAAAGCTCTTGTGAATAGTCTACAAGGCATGGATGCATCTCCATCAGGTTTATTCTAATGCACCTGGTGCATTGCTCTTACATATTGTGTGTAAGTTTGTGAAGGGTTGTGGGACCCTGTTTCAGCTTGAACAGAAATGTCAGTAAAGTAGCTTGCAGTGACCTCTGCATAATAAAAACCACAAGAACATTTTCCTCGTCTCAGTTGTTTTATGTTGTCACACAATTTGCATATTCATACATTTTTTTCTTCCTTAAAGATCTTTTTTCTTCCAATTAACAGGACATCTGCCCCTGCCACTCCATAAATAAATAACACAGGAAATAAACAAGAGCAAAATCCACAAGCTATATCCAGATGCTTGTAGTCTGACACTCCCTGTTTGTGCAGCAGACGTCATTGAGAGCACAGCATGGCTAACCAAATCTCACATGCTAATGTAATGTCACTCTATGTGAGAAAAGCGTATAGAAAAAATAAGAATTCCACATAATATTTGCAATAATACCATATATTGTGTAGAATGTCTGAATTTTTATTTTTTTCCAGTTTGTTTTTGATTTCTAAATTGATCTTAGTATTTTGTGTAAAGCTGCTTTGAAGCAATGTAACATTGTAAAAAACGTTATATAAATAAAACTGAATTTAATTGAATATAGAAAACTTATTGACAAACAAGTAACTCTGAATTTCTGAAAGTTGCACTCATTATGAAATATTTTACACTAGTCGCATGTATAGAACCTAAATAAGGTTGTATTTAACAGAAAAAGGGTTTTACAATTGTTAATCTAAAGAACCAATAGCAAGCGCTATTAAGAAGAGGGTTTCCCAGTACCTAACCTAAGAATACAGGCTGTTCACAACTTTTTAACATGTTTTACTTTAGCTTAACTGATCTTTACAAAGGGAAAGTGCAAACCGCTTGTAAAGTCAAATCTTTCTGTAGTTGAATTCATTGTGATCCAGCCTGTAGAATCGCCCTATCATATATGCTACACCCATCACTATTACCTCATATATAAAATCCCATAAAATATTTGTTTTAGGATGAAAATGCTTCCAAAAGTAGTAGTTTGCATATGATGGTTTGGCTTTTTTTCACTGAAATCAGTAAAGACACAGAGATAAACAGCAGCGATAAACCGCAGGCAGCTTTCTTAGAAATAACTGCTCCTGGGGATTCATTTAAATTTTAAACCAAACCACTGCAAATAATCCAGAATGCTGCAGAACGTCTAGTCTTCAACCAACCAAAGAAAGCCCACGTTACACCACTCCTGATCTCACTACACTGGCTCACTACATCTGTAGCTGCCCGCATTAAATTTAAATCTTCGACCTTGGCCTTTAGGACAATCACTAGAACTTCACCCTCCTACCTCAACTTCACCCAATATGCTGAGACCATCTGAACCTTTAAGAAACAACTTAAAACACACCTGTTTTGCAGACACCTGACTAATCCCTAATGTTCAGATATTCATTCTTATATATAAAATACCCTTCCGTTCAACAAGCATCTACCTTCAGAATGTGATTTTCACTATTATTTAGACTAGAAGTAACTTGTTGGTTCTAACAAAATGTTTAATGCTCTCTCTTTCTTTGTAAGTCGCTTTAGATAAATGAATAAATGTAAATGTAATGTAGATTTAATGTTAAGCTGAAATTTGTGATGTTACAGCTCTGCACCAGAATGTTGTTGAGACTTGGGGGTGGGGTCAGATAACTTGGCTTAGCAAGCAGCAACAAATGGTGACATTTCAATTTCATAGCACGCCCTAGCAACCAGTTACAGTACCTTAGCAACCACCCTATTGACTTCCATTAAAAAGGTGAGAGGCATCAATTGTGAGAGACATGTGAGGTGGTTTGGACATGTTCAGAGGAGAGATTGTGAATATATAGGTAGAAGAATGCTGAGGTTGGAACTGCCAGGCAGGAGGTCTAGAGGAAGACCAAAGAGGAGATTTATGGATGTAGTGAGAGGACATGAAGTTAGTTGGTGTGAGAGAAGAAGATGCAGAGGATAGGGTCAGATGGAGGCAGATGATTTGCCGTGGCGACCCCTAAAAGGGAACAGCCGAAAGGAAAAGAAGATGTGAGTGGACTATTTTGACTCAGAATGGCAAGTAGTCTTAATTTATCACCATGTCCAGTTACGTCCTAGCAACCAATTCAGTTTATCTAACATTATGCTAATTAATGTTAAAATCTATCAACATTATGCTAAAATGTGTAAGCACCATGTTAAAACAGGTTAGCATAATGCTGAAACTTGTTAGCAAGATGATAATTTATATTAAAACATAGTAGCATCATGATTATTAATGCTAAAACATTCATATTATGCTAATTTATGCTAAAATGTGTTATAACAAAAAATGTTAAAATGTTAAAACATTTAAGTATTATGTTTCTTAATGGTAAGTTAATGGTAAAACATACTAGTATCATGTTAACCTACACTAAAATATGTTAACATCATGCTAAAACATGTTAGCATCATGCTAATCAATGTTAAAACAAGGTAACATCATGCTAATTGATGTTAGAACATGCTAGCATCATGGAAAATCATGCTAAATATGCTAGTTTTATGTTAAAACATGATAGCACCATGGTCTAACATATTAATATCATGTTAAAACATACTAAGATAATGCCTAAATGTGGTAGTATACTGCTAATTTTTTAGTGTCATGCTAAAATGTGCATGTTAATGTTGCATGCTAATAAATGTTAAAACATGTTAACATCATGCTAAAATCAAACATTGTTAAAATGTTAACAACATACTAAAACATTCAATTTATTACTGTAACGTTGAGAGTCATGGGCACAGGGATCCATTTGCAGCTTTTATTAGAGTAATCATACAGACAAAGGTCAAAACCAGCAAACAGGAAAAACGAAGGCAGAGCAGATCATAAACAAAAGACAGGCAGTGGTCGGGGCAGGCAGCAGACAAGGGTAAACGGCAAACAGGCAAGGGTCGAGGCAGGCAGCAATACAATAGAGTAATCCAGTAAACAGGCAAGGGTCGGGGCAGGCAGCAAACAGAGAATAATCCAAAAGGCAGTCCGGGTAATAATCAATACACAAGGGACCCCACTCCGAGTTGATGCCAGTGCAAATAAGATTTCACAAAGAAGCAGAGTTCTGAACCAGTTTATATATTGTCCATAATTAGCAGGAATGAGAAACGGGTGAGTAATGAGGGGGAGTGGTCAGCCCCAGGTATGTGGGCTGA
The DNA here is from genome assembly GCA_036877625.1 of Ambastaia sidthimunki. Taxonomy (NCBI): domain Eukaryota; kingdom Metazoa; phylum Chordata; class Actinopteri; order Cypriniformes; family Botiidae; genus Ambastaia; species Ambastaia sidthimunki. The sequence continues at coordinate 20,678 of JAZGTK010004645.1, forward strand.
TGGGAAATGTAGTCATAAAGATGAGTCCAATTAGAATTCAGGCAACGGTTCCCACTGACAGCCAGGAGGAGGCGGTGTGAGAACCTCGGGCATAACAGTTACAATAGTGTTAGAGAATACTTTAGGCCGTCTCTCAGAAGGTCCTAACGGTTCTTTCCTGCTGATCAGACATTTGCATGAACCAGTAACTGAACAGGTGTATGCATGTGTGTTACAAATATGTCCATAAAAATATGATAAAATATTAATAATAATTATATAAACAAAAAAACAATATTTTGGTAAACATGGTTCTAGATGAACTATAGCATGCCACACTGTGGGCCACTGCTTTTACAGCTGCTGTCTTTCATAAAACGGATATTTGTTAGCTGAATCTGTCTTTATAATGCTGGTCAGGGAAGGAGCTGTAAAACAGACAGAGAAACACACATTACAGGCAGGCCTCTAATCACCATACACTGATGTTCACTGCAGTCCCATAAAAGACACAAACTCCAGTGAACGCTGGAGAGTCATAAGAAATGAGGTTACAAGAGTCCCAAACATCTTTTCCCCAATATGGCTACAACTTCAGGGCATAATGGTCTCCCATAAAGAAAATCATCATCAATGAAAATGACGGGTTATTAGGATTGGATATTAAGCAACAAGCTTTAATAGTGATAGGTTATCTATAAAATCTTTACAACCTGGCTGTGTGGGAACAGATTCAACCTCGCTCATCTGACACGTTAATAAGCCCGCAACCTTTAATTAAGCAGTATATTTAAGTAGGGCCCCATTAAGGGTTGATTTGTGGGTGAGTTCATTACGTCAAGCACCGGGCAGGGGACACATACTCAATACAAATCAAGGCAGACAGAATATTATCCTGTTTAGTGTGGCTCTAAAATTGATCACTTATCATGACAGTATTAAACTTTTAGAATCATGGTTTTTCATGGTGTATGGGTAACCACCTTCATGTTTATTCAAAACTGTTTATTGTGGGTGCACTTTACAGTCTGCTTAAGGTTTTCTAGTTTGATACTTAGAGACATGACAGGGAAAACTGAGCTAGACTTTATATCATAAAAGCACACTATGTTTTGTTTCTGATTGCTTTAATTAAAGTAACAGTGCATTTAACTCCAGCCTAATAAAGGTTGCATGCTAGAAATTGAATTTTAATTTTAGCAACTGGTTTTCATGTGAGTTTTAGTGCATTAATGTCAGTTCCTCTAAAGTTCATACAGTTGTCCTGGAAGACCGACTACATTCCACATTCCACAATCAAGGTTCAACAACCACAAAGTGTGGTTACAAAAAAGTGTAATACATTTTGATTTTATTTTAAACAGTATATCTATAATTTATAGTATATCTACAGTATATCTATTATATCTAATATTGTATTTTTGTATTTTAAGTATTGAATCTTGAATCTCTTGAATCTATTATTTATAAATTAAAACAAGTGTTTGTAACGTCACGCCCTGTTGTAACATCACGCCCTGCTCCACACAGCAAAGGGAGCCCTCACCTGTGTACTGACTGTTCGCTCCCTCTGCTTCCTGTTTCCTGTTTTGTCACTTCCTGTCCAGGACTATTTAAGCCACATGCTTATCTGCACTCATTGCGAAGTATTGCCAGCTTCGACTGCATGCCAAGCATTTATTCTGGAGTTGTTTATTGTGTATAATCTTGCCTGTTATTGTTCTCTCAATTTTGGATTTGCCTTGTCGGATTTGTTTGGTGTTTCTGTGTTTGACTACTGCCTGCTCTGTTTACTGATTGTCGGCCGCCTGCCCTGATCCCTGCCTGGTTATCGTTTTGATTGTCTGCTGCTTGCCATGACCTCTGCCTGTTTACCGTTTATGTCTTTGCCTACTGTTTTGGATTTGTTCAATAAACCGGTTATGGATTCTACTAACCTGTAGAATACTTCGCCAGACCAGAACCCAGTGGATGTTGTACGGATCCAAGCCATGCTCAGCTATCATGAGGAAATGCTGAAAAATTACCAGGAACAGCTCGCTAAGCTCCAGTCTACCAGCGACCAACTAATGCACCATGTTCGCTTCTCCCATGTGGTTCCACCGCCATTGGTAAAGTATGCTAAACCGGATAAATTTGACAGCACGGTGGAACGAGTGCGCAGCTTCATCAGGCAAGTCGAAAATTATATCAGTAATCACGTTGAAGCTTTCCCTACGGCTGATAAAAGGTATTCGTTCATGTTCGCATTGCTAAGTGGCAGAGCTAGCGAGTGGGCCTCCGCAGTTTGGGAGATGGATTATAAGCTACGAACAGACTTTGGCTATTTTGTGAAACAGTTATGGGAAGTGTTTGAATATCCTGCTGGGGGCCAAGATATTTCCACTCAACTGCTGAAACTCAGGCAAGGTAACCAGTCCGCTGCGGACCATGCTGTTCAGTTCCGCATACCCGCTGCTCAGAGTGTTTGGAACGACATCGCATTGCGGTCTGTCTTTTATCAAAGTCTGTCGACTCAACTCCAAGCAGAGCTGGCATGTAAAGGGGAGAATCTGAGCTTGAATGAGTATATTACTTTAGCCATTCACATCGATAATCTCATGCGCAATGCTTCTAAAAGAAGCCAGACTCCTTGTTTTACTCTGCCTACCCCTAGTCCAGATACCCACCGTACTCCACCAGAGCCTATGCAAATCGGCGTCACAAGGCTATCAGATGAGGAGAGGATACGTCACAGGCGAGATGGTCTTTGCTTTTACTGTGGAGAACCGGGTCACCGCTGCTACACCTGCCCGAACAAACACAGTAAAACTGCAACTGGGGTGAGTGTACCTTCTGTTATACCTACCAAGCGATCATTCCAGTTGAATGTACAGATCTCAAGCTCCGCCATTTTGTTTGAATCCCCAGTGCTCATCGACACGGGAGCAGCCTTGAATATCATACATCAAGCACTGGTATCCAAGTTCAACATTCCCACGGTTCCACGTTACCCTCCTATACAGGTTCATGCAGTTAATGAGGCTCCTCTAAGTGCAGGCATTATAAAGCAGACTCAACCTCTAACTATGCAAATTGGTCTGTTCCACAAAGAGACCATATCCTTCTATGTGCTCAACACTCCCCAATACCAAATCATCCTGGGGCATCCCTGGCTTACTTTTCATAACCCAGTCTTATCCTGGCCTGATAATGAACTCACGTCCTGGTCTGACTTTTGTATAAAACATTGTTTCCTTGCGTTACCGCCTAAACCATGTCTAACCACTAGTCTATCAAGTCCTGAGACTAGCACTAACTCTTGCATTCCCAGCTGCTATGCTGCTTTTCAGGAGGTGTTCAGTAAAGAGAAGGCTGCCCAGCTGCCACCTCACAGACCCTGGGACTGCGCCATAGATCTGCT
>JAZGTK010004646.1:0-24056 GCA_036877625.1 Ambastaia sidthimunki
ACACTAAATAATAGCTTTTTAAAGATGTTTTCTTTATTATAATTGCTGTACTGTTACACCACCTAGACAGTTTTTACTTTATTATAATTAATTTTAATACAGAAATTCATGTTTATTATAGAAGCATATTAGAAGAGACATATTAGGCATATTATTAAATCTGGCCAAACAAAGCCATTGACCCTTTAATATGAATTGGGGGCAGTTGATGTCTACTGGTTAGTGAGTTGGCCTTGTAATCAGAAGGTTGCTGGTTCGATTCCAGTGCCGGCAGGTAGCAACTAATGTGCCCTTGAGCAAGGCACCTAAATGCAGAGGTCGCATTTCGGGTATGGGTAACCATATCTGACAAAACATGTATGTGTTCATACAAGTTCGTATGGCTATGGCTTAGATCAACAATAAATATATCATACTTTGTGATTGTGGTTCTATGTAGAAACATGACACCTACAAAATGCATTTTAACCTAATTTATAAGCCAATGGGTGCTCACGCTGGCACATGTAACAATGTGGTCCACTACCTTAAAATGCCGACTAAAATATAAAGGCATGCTGTTAATCAACTCACAGGAAAAACATGCCCATCTACATCCCCTGTAAAATTTCACTCATAAAATCCTCAAGCAATTGACTGACTTTGTGAACTACGTAAAAACACAAAAAAGTCAACCTAAGGTTAACAAATAAAATGTAATGATCATTAGGTTGTTATAAGACATTGTTACATACAAGGATAAAGATGATCAAATATATATTTTGATCAAGATTTACTTTTGACAAGATTTATACAATTAAACAAAACTTTTATTATGATCCAATATTACGTTTAATCAACGTTTAACAATTTAATTAATTAATTTGTCTCAAATTTTACAAACTCATACTGGTGGAAAGCAAAGCAGCAGTCAAGCTACACACACCTCATCTACGGAACACAAGATAAGGTTGTCCAGGACAAAAAGTCGATATTTATGACTCACTTGGCTAGCACTAAAGATATTATTTATTTATCACATACTAGTTATACAGAGTACAACAAGTAGTGAAGTGAAATCATTCTGAGCAATAGATTTAGTGAGAGCAATAGATTATGTACATAAAGAACTGAAAAGTTTGAGAAAATGGTCTAACAAAGAAATGCTTCAATTACAACATTTAAATCACATCAAAATACAGACAAAAAAATAAATCACACAACAAATAAGATTCTTCCTTGATTTCTTCAAAACGATCTTCCAAAAAGATTAGTGGTGTGTCATGCTGTTCATACTGTGAATCGTGATGACAATTTTATATTCAGAGGTAATAATGCTCTCAGAATCCTTAGTATGAAACACACAGATCATCCATTTTTAAACCATGTGTTGTTGTAAAGGTGTTTGTGCCATGGAGCAAATTTCAGCAAATCAATCTTTATTTGTTTTGAGCTTTTTTCATTAGTGCTTGGCTTGTAAGAAGCAGAAGTTTCCATTAGGCAGCACTGATGCAACTCAGACTGTTATGACAAACAGCAAAGCTTTATCCATTGATATCCAGTATCCGACAAGAGCTATTTTTCACACCACATATGATGGGTTACAAAACAGTAGGTCTGTTAAATCTAATAAATAATAGAATTCTGATTATGGATGCTACAAATAATAAATACAAATAACTCATCAAAAAATGTCAGAAAATCATAAACGTTTGATTAAAATCATTTTCTTTATAGCTATCGAGCACTGTAGCTAATCATAGACATGCCCCTTTGGCGATGAACATGAACTCAACCAGAAATCTTAGGCTTTTAAATATCACAGAGGTACAGTATGGATTTACTGATGAATGAAACAGCATTATAGCAATTTAAAAACATGGTTCCTTTTGATTATTAGCCTAAATAAAGAATATGGCATTCAGTTGCCCTACACAAAATAAGTATTTTTACTTATTTTGTCTTTTATCTTATTTTATTTAATACCTTTTAAAGTAAATTATGTAAATTTAAGTATTTTAAATGTAATATCAATTGAAATAATCAACTATGTGTGCAGTGTGCATGAGTTTGTCATCTCAACCAGAAGTGATTAAGATGAGTGATTAGAAACATGCATCCAATCTTAACACTCTACGTCCTTGTGTCTGTGTGATGATGGCCAAAACAAACCACACATTAGCACCAAACTCAAGTATATACCTCATCACCTTAGAACGGGACTCAGGTTAAGTTGCTAGTTATGCACGTACAAATCCTGTTCCCAAATGAGCAGTGTGTGGGGGGCGAAGGCTCCAACTATTCTACAAAGGACAAACCCTTTACTTACGTCAACAGGGACCAGGAGGCTTCTGCCCAGATGCTGGTTAAAAGAGAGGCACCAGGCTTCAGTGTACCCATTCATGTTGGGAACATACTTCTTCACTGTGTCATCATTCAGTCTGAGCCAGACACCATCATCATTGTGGATCTATGGAAAACAAGCAACAGAGCGAATCCACGCCCTCCAATAACTGCTAAAATGCCCCTCGCATGAGACTCTGAGGTTGCAGGACCAATCACATTTATGTGCAGCACCAAAAAAATTGGATGTAAAAAGGATGCCCTTGTGCTGAGAGAAATACGCAATGCAAATGATAATGTCAGTTGCTAGCAGAAAACGAAAGGCCCTTTGACATGACTCGCTGTAGAGTTTTAACAAGCATAACAAGCTTGAGCTGACCTTCACATAAATGACGTTTTAGATTGCAAGCAATAAGCAATAAGAAAAGCAATTTTGTAGGCTTGAAGGGATATTTTAGGAATAGGCTGGGATAGATAGTTTCTAACCGAGATTTAACTGCAGCCTCAGAGTCTTTGGCACGTGAATGAAGCAAAGAAGATACAAAGAAAAGCTTCTGACCAAATCAAGTCAATTGTCAAGATTCAGATTCAAGATTTTGTCACATCCATAGTTTTTTAATGCAGGATACAACCAGCAGGGAAATGTAAGCTTTACTGCTTCATGCTAAAATCTGTGAAACGCAGAACTTAGCAGAAAACAGTAATAGTTCATAATTACGTTCCCTGATACAAGGAAAGCAGCAAAGGAAATTAAAGAGATCTTAGATACGTAACAGTGTGGCTCCTAATCTAGAGTGGTTTACCTCATCAATGAATGTGATGGTACCATTGACATGGACTATGCCTATCTGTTCACTTTGGAGAGAAGGATGACTACGCACGCGCAAGCCTGCGCTGTTTTTGGCCACAAATTTGCGTACCTGACAGAAGCAGGGGGGAGAGACAGATAGACAGCGAGACAAATGAGATGGCAGAAAGCTGTAGGTCAGAGTGCAGCTTACTTCACAGTAAAAAATACAACGCAAATAAAGAACTACCTTGATTACTGCTCACTTTAAGCATTAGTGTTACTGCTAGTGGAATAAACTAATAAAGACTCACTGCCAACAGAGCATTTCTATGATGACACAAAGTACCAAAAAGCTTGTTACCGGTCATTAAAGCACTTGGTCAGCATGCAAAAATTACTTTGTGCATGCTTAACTTCTTTAACTTGGGAACTTACCTTGCTTGGTTGGGGTTCCGCTTTAGGTTTGACCATCTGAGTGCCAGGAGGGATCATTCCTTTTGGTGGGTCTCTTACCTCAACCTCCAAACCAGCATCTGAACAAATATTGTTTTAATGAGCAAACTCATATCATGACTCATGTGCGAGCTAGGGTTGCCAATCATGGCAAAATCATAATGACTATATAACTATAATGATTATATACAATTTTTTTTATATAAACTGCATTGTTTTAAAGCAGCAAGGACTGTTCTTAAGTTAAGAATAAAAAACAATTCATCAAGCAATTCAAGAAATATTCATATTTAGGGGTTTCTTCATATTGCCAAACACTAAATGTAATACAGCCAGTAAGAGTAATGCTTGTAACTACTAATGCTTGTCTACTAATTAAATTGTAAAGACTCATCAAATAGGTCAAACACATAGCTTCATTATAAACCAAAAAGCATTACCAATTTCAATGCCATCTATGGTCACATGAATGGTATAAAGTCCAACGGCACCAGGGGTCCAGTTGGCACTGTAAGTGCCATCTGTGTTGGCCCGGATGAGCATGTTCTCACTGGGTCTGAGTAAAGAGCAGAAAAACTGAGAACAGTGATCTGACATTAAAATGTCTGCTGCAAAAAATGACAAAAAAATGACAAATGACATGGAAAAGCCACTGCAAATCTAAGAAGTCTTTGTCACCTCTTTGGTGTGGGTGAGGCAAAGCGAAGCTCCTCAAAGGAGTAATTTTCATAAGCCTGGATAAAAAAAACATTTAGGAAGACATTTAGAAAATAGACATTAATATTTCTGCAAATGTATTTATAAAGACAGGTGAAAAGGCCAACCTTCATCATAGTGATGGCTATATAGCGGGCTTCTTTGATAATCGTGGGCTCATAAGTGGCCTCCAGTTTGGGTGCTGGGTGGCCACCGAATGTGAGGTCAGTGCCTGAAGCTGCATTGGAGGAGCTGCCTGGCAAACGCTGCAGTTTCTTCATGTTCACCTGCTGGATGGACTTTTTCTGAGAGACAGGAACGGCCTTCACCTCAACCTACAACACAGACATGATAAGATAAAACTGAGAACCCTATAGCAAATTTTTCAGACAATTTCTTAATTGTAAGCATCATTACACATTTGATAATCAGCAAATAAGTTTCTTGATGAATGACCCTGCAGACTCTTCAACAACAGCATGTTTGTTTTTATCACTCAGTGGAGTGGATTCTGGTGGTCTTACCAGTAACCAATCAGAATTTTTTTCACACTGAAGAATGATGAGACATTGTTCTTTTAAAAGACAACTGTTCCTAACAACCTATTGAATAAAATGATGCTAACCTTCATGTCTGGCACATGCACAACATCTCCATATTGGTCTTTGGTCTGCACCACAACAGTAGTGGGCCAGCCACAGCGGATGTCATCTTTGTTAAGGATAAGTGAGGTCTTTTGAGGGTCTGCGTAGGAGTCTGGCTGAAGCCACCTGAAAAAAAGGGAAGAAAATAATGATTTTAAGATAGCATAAGGGCCTCAAATTAGGGCTGCAACAATGCATTGACATAATTGTCAATTACGAAAATACATTCATTTGTATGGTTTACACTGACGTCTTGCAGTGTTTACATACTCTCTAATTACGTACTCTCTAACAAATCTCTAATTTGTGTCATGTTTTACATAAACAAGACTGTAAAACAGAAGCTTATGGTTAATAAGGCAACGCCGCTTTATTTCAGCATTTTTTCTAGAGTGACAATCACATAATATAACCAAACCGCCACATTCACATTTTCAAGTTTTACAACCACATCTTAACAAAGCCGCACTGAATGAACGGAACTGTACTGGACACCAAGCAGTCTTCTGAGAGCCACACTGGTGGGTATAGTTTACTCATGGAGATGGAGAAATGATCCACAGGAGCTGCCAGTGTGCGAGGTGTATGGCGCATGGTTCAAACACGCTTTCTGCACTTGCTTACATAATAAAAATTAAATAATAAATAAAATACACAGATTAAATATAAAAATAATCTATAGATTATTTCAAAATTATCATTTGCTATTGCCCTACCTCAAATTACCAAAGAACCCATAATAACAAACACACAACAAATACACAAATGATTAAATTAGGAGAGCTGAAAAAAGTTTTCAAGACAGACCTGGCAAGCCGTCCACCACTTGAGTTTTGCATGCAGGTGATAAAATCCTCCAAGAAGGAGTGTTCATTAGTCTGCAGGTGCAGTGGCAGGTTGCCTTCAAGGGCCTCCAGGATAGTGGGCGAGTGAGAGAGGGCCAGGCCCTTCCCCAAGAGTCCTGAGTGGGATTTACACACCTGCTTAAAACATAACATGATCAAAACGCTGCGTGACGCTCATTTACACAGACACCTGATTCATTCACCACAGTACCTGGAGTGACGCTTCTTCTAATATCTCCAAATCCTCCTCAAGTTCATTTCCTGTAAGATAATAAGTAATTCATACAGCCTGACAAAAAGGCACAAGAATTTGATTGGTTAATATTAGCAATACCTACTACTTTTTCCAAATAAATGATGCAACAAAACACTTAACCTTGATTTCAGTTTTAAATTTCACTCACAAATGAGAAAATAAATTCACAGATTTCAGGCTTTGCACAGCATTTCAAGTCTTTTTATATTGTGATATTTTATCTGTAACTTCAGTGTTGTTATTTTAATTTAGATTTTTTTGTGGTAGAAAAATATAGTCTAATTAAATTATACATTTTATGTAAATCAGTTATAGTTTCAAATGCCCCTCAAAAAGCTTCAATGTTTTGCTTGAACTTGTAACTGTTTGAAAGGCCAGCTTGACTATCACAACTACATGATCTACAGTAGTTTTACAACCATTTTACCTATGGGTAGAGCCAAATCCTTCTTCATGAGAGCAGCTGCACACACACTTCCCAAAAAGGCCAATTCCTTTTCCAGCTGAATGATACCCTGAAAAGTCACATAACAAATACATATGCCATATGGATCACTAATCTCTGGTCAAATGCAATCACTATGTGAGTTCATAATAAGACACTGGCAAAGGATACATACAGATTATGTTTTTTTAGGAAGACATCCCTATGAGGTGAAACTATTTGGTATGCATGACTGAACAATGGGGTGCGTGGGGGGGGTGACATAGGGTTGATGTCCACACGCACTAAAGGGACATGGTTAACTGCTTGCTATTGTGGGTATCGGCAGCTTGCTGCCACTCTAGTATACATTAAGCCCATGTAATCGCAAATCTCAAAAGTGAAAGTAAAAAGCGATCGTGCATTATTATTAATAGCGGTTCCCTGATGCCCGCAAGTATAATACAGTACAGTATAATTACCCAACAATATAACTGCGAGAGTAAGTATTGAAATATATATTTCCTCCCATCTCATATTTATTGCCTTTAGGGGTTCTGTATAACACGTCTTTTTCTTTCCAAACATGGTATTGGTACATGGTACTGTGGATTGCGGGGGGAATGGGGGTGGGGCGATGGGATCACAAGCCTCAACATCGCAATGTCTGTCAGCCATCGGCGATGGACGATGGCATCATCTTTTAGCCCAACCCTAATTTACACAGTATAATTTACACAGTATATAAGGGTTTGTGTGATTACATACCTCATCAACACCAGGGTTAAATTCATAACCAACAGCTACACATTTGAACCCGTAGAAACAGGCCTTTTCATCTTTCACATAATCTGATGCCGTTTCCAAAGAGAAAAGAGCTTCATTTCCTACATTAGGGAAAGTAAAAAGGTGCTTAAGTTAATGATTAAGCCTGTGCAGCTTAACTCATCCTAAAGACCAAATTCTGAAATGTCCCTATTTTATTTTTTCTGGGAGCTGGTGAATCATCTCCTGGGCAATATTTCAAATGGCTAATAACAATGTAAAGACTATTACTCAAGGGCCTGTAAATGGTGTTTAGCAAAAATCTTAATAAACTTAGTCTATGTTTAGCAGTTTAGGCCGTTGCAGTTACCTGGGAATACCAGGACAGCAGTGGGCCAGCCACGTGAGCCTGAGAATTTCTTGAGCTCAGTCCAGCTGTTGATGGTCTCGTGGGCCAGAGATTTGGAGCCAAGCCCCGAGAAGTGCAAAGATCGGCTTGGAATCAGAAGGCGTAGGACATCTTCTGGCTGTGCTGTGCCACACTGAGGGTCAAACTCAATGGTCATCCAGCGAACACAGTCTGGGAAGGAAACCTGCAGATAGCACATATGGAATGTGTTTAAACAGATTAAGAAAAGCTAGTCTGTGCATTTATGACCTCCAGACTAGACTATTGCAATGTACTTATAGGCGGCTTCAGTATCCTTAATAAACAAGGTACAGTTTGTCCAAAATGCAGCAGCTTGCTATTTTCCAGGTGCAGGAAATAAGACATAACCACAATTTTGTCAATTTTACATTGGTTACCTGTTAATTCCCATATTACTTGCAAAAGTATTACTGCTTACTTACTGTATAAAGCTCTAAACAGGTTAGCCCTATGTACCTAACGGACCTTTTTTGTGCTACAAAGCCAATGTGCCCTTTACGCACACAAAACTCTGGACTTCTGGTTGTACCTAGAATCATAAAGTCCACTAAAGGCAGCAGAGCATTTTCACATTTGGCTTCTAAACCCTGGAATAGTCTCTCTGATGCTGTTCGGGGCTCAGACATGCTATCGCTGTTCAAATCTAGATTAAAGACACATCTCTTTAGCCAAGCATTCTCATAATGCATCTCATCACCTTGTATTTCCATTTTTTCACAGATAAAAAAAAAATATTATCTTCTTATGCTCCTTACGTTATGAACAGCAGCTTACCAATTATTCTGTTTTGGGTTTTTATCTCGGGATATCCATCCTGGGGTAGATTAGTTTTCAGACTTTAGTTCATATACATGCACAATATTAGCCAACAGCATACTTTGATCTAACATATGCAATTCTTAAATTATTACAAATAACAGTTTTCTGGCAATGTACATTCTGTTGCATTTCTGTAACGCAGCTTTGAAACAGTATCTGAAAAGAGCTATACAAATAAATGTGAATTGAATTCAAAAACAGCACTGACAGAGGCATGCTAGATGTCTCAAATCTCAATCTATTACTAAAAAAAGGAGAATATCAAGACAAACTTTTATTAAAATCAGTACTGTACCTTGTATTGAGTGACACCAGCCTGCTTATACGGGTGATCACTCTCTATGACAGCATAATGATTAGAAGTGGTGCAAGTTGACAGGCCTTGTTCTGGTTGGTTCCCAGTGGTGCTGTCTGTGGATTGGTTAGGATTGAAAGCGGGCGGAGCATATTTCTGGTTCAGAGCAGAAACAGCTGGAAGAAGTTCCTGCACCAAACCAAACACCTCCACTGCAGCCTTATGGAAAAAAGAATTAGGATTTATATACAGTAGAGACAGCTATGATAAAATACCTGACATATGAAACTTTTCAGAGGGGCAGATGAGTGATCAGATTTTTGCCACACAAATATAAGATAAACATGCTTACCTTAGGCACAGAGGCAGCAACAGGGCCGATGTACGCCAAAATAAGTGGGAGCAGCATTGAGAAGAGGCTGGAGGAACTGAGGAGCTCTGGGATATCTTCAGCTGCAGAGAAATCAGTGATCAAGTGAAACAAGTGATGTCAGAGAAATAAATGATGTCAATCAATCTAAACAGAACTAACTGCAAATATACACAAGCCATGGTAATCTGTGAAAGTGAATCTCATGTAAATATATCCAGGTCACAGTTCATTTTAACATCAAAAGAACACATTCAGTATAGAAAACAAATAAAATAAAATAAAAATCATAATGACAATTATTTTGGCCATTACTAAATAGACGTAAAAAAAGATAATATAATTATAAATGCATACATTTAACAGTTAATATAAAACATGTATGTCATTTTACATTTAATTTAGGTCACAGCAGGAGTTAGTTCAGGCTTTTAGGTGGTGTAAGTGCATCACTGTAAAGAAAAGGATGCTGTGGATTTATAACACAAGAAAAAATGTAAGAATCTTTGTGAAAGGTACAATAATCATTTTATCTCAATTATTTTTTTTTTTATAATAATTAGAAGACAAAATTGAACGCTTATTGCATTGCCTAAAATTTAAATACCATTATTTTCCATCATTTTTGAAGGAAATGTAAATGGTGAGTATTCCGTACCATCTACAGCAAAGGCTCTGTGAAGAAGATCTTTGGCTGCTCGCACCACCACACTGACCACAGAGAGAGCTCGACTGCAGTTCTTGTCCTCTTCATTGGCTTTGCTTAACAGCTGTGACTGCAGATCACCATCATATTCATTCCTGTGACACACAGACATTGTGGGCAAGATGAAACAGCCTGTGTGATATGGTATGGTGTACAAAGAAAAAGGGAAACAGATTATGCACCTGTAATAGAGAATCTGCGGGATCTGGCCTCTGGTTTGGTTGGTGCCATTACTGCTCAGACTGCAAGTGCTGAAGGTGAAGGTAACGCCATCTGAGCACTGGACGGTGGTCATACCTCCATCCCCATTTGCTGTGCGGCTGCCATAGTTGCGCAAGCGAACAGCATATTTTCCATTCTCCTAAGCAAAAGAAGTGAAATAGTGAGTGGATGTAAGTTGTTACCAAAGTAAAGCCGGCTATGCTTGTATCTCTGTACAGTATGTACACTCATTTGATTAATTTGTTAATAATCATTTGTTAATAGCTTAGGCCTTTTTGTTAAAAATATACAAATATCAATTATTGAGCAATTACATAAAACAGTGTCCAAAACGGTCTCCTTAAATTACTCTGATTCAAGCAGTAAATTGATTAAAATTGATATAAAATTGATTTATAATTTAAGGTGTCTGGTTTAATTTCTTGGGAAATGTCTGACTTAATTCCTCTGCATTGTTGTATCACACCAGTAAACGGAGAAAGAAGGTCTGGCTCCTATATCAAAGTTGCTTAGAATGTAAATGTGTCATCCACAATATGAAAATAACTCAGTGAGTAACTTGCAATGTCATGTTTTAAACAGAGATGGTGATAGAGAGGCAAAATTTACAGATTGCCGCTTTATTTAAAAAACAATATCTGAATATAAGCATGTGACGCCCACTCACATGCTTATATTCTGCCCACTCCCACAGATGGACACATAAATATGTAAAAGGCTCATGTAAACATTAAAATCAGAGCCTTCAAATCAAATTGATCAGTTTGCATCTGGCAGTCATGCAAGTGTGAACATCACAGTACCTTCAGAGGAACAGCTTTGTCCAGGCGAATCTCAGCAACATCACTGGGGGAGTCATCTGTGCTGTAAGTTCCTTTGACCAGCTCCAGAGACGTCCATCTGTGGGAGTGGGCAGAATCTCCAGGGTGCTCTGTCTGAGCCTAACAAACAACAGGAAAGATGGGAACATTACAAGACAGCACAGAGCCAAACAAGAGAATAACATGTTCAAATGCTCATAGGTAAAGCAATATGTACAAACACAAAAATGACAATGCTCAAAAAGTGTCATTATTTGATTAACCTTATATTGTTTCAAACCCATATTTTTAACATTTTATTTTTTCATTTGGCAGACGCTTTTACCCAAAGTGACTTACAGTGAATTCAAGGCATACATTTTTTTTTTATCAGTACTTGTATTCCCTGGGATCGAACCCACAACCTTTGCGCAGCTAACGCAATGCTCTACCAGTTGAGCTACTGGAACACTTATAGAGTATATAACCATACATAGTACCCACCTCCACTAAAGCTTTCAAATCAAATATTCCACCATGAGACCATTACATTTACTGTCAATGGCATTTGGTCACAACACACATGAAAACCAAAGACACCTAAAACGCAGAGCCTACGCCACACACTATGTAACAGCTGCTTCTTAAAAGACAAATTTTAAGAAAAATTTTGTTGTCTCCCCATGGGAAAAATAATAACAGCACAAAAGTTTCAAATAATATGAGGTTGTATAAGAAATGAGCGAACTTTTATTTTTGTGTGATCTATTCACAGAAACAACTATAAGAGTAATAAACAGAGCGGGACTTACATCGTCAGCGAGCACCTCTAGCTCATACTCATGGATGCCTCCTCCCCCGTACACACAGAAACCCACCAACACCACCCCTGGCTTATCCACAGTAAAGCAGATGGCATCGGGGGAGCCATTCCCGGTGTTCCAGCTGCGGCCCTGACTGGTCTTAGTAAAGCGGTTGGGGGTGCATTTCACAGAGTGCAGAGAGTTCAGCCCGTCCACCTGCACAACAACATCAGATAAAGTTTGCACAATAAAGACCAATGAGACCTATGTGCTACAAGTCTTCTGAAGAGCTCAAAATTTAGATTAATTCACTGATTCACAAATTCTGTTTCTTCACTTTAGATATGAAATACATATTTAAAAGCCTCAAACTGCAATCCTGTATGCATAAACATGTTAAAACTTGGGGTAACTATCTGTTGAATAGGAACCAATTAAACACCAGAACCAAATAAATACTGATCAGAACAAAACTATCAAAAAGTAGGCTTCTACACTTCTTTGGTGCTTTGGGACGAATTGTCATATTTAATGACCTATGCTTTTAAAAAGTCTCTAATTTCCCACCAGGTGGCAGCAGAAAAATCACAGAAGGACGTTGTTTTTGAACAGTAATTTCCATGACAACCAAAACATTAAACAGTCAATGTTCTCTAATACAATGCAGCAGAGAGTGGATATTTTTGTTGTAACTCTATTAGTATTTATATGTTTATTTACTAGTCAACTACTATAAATACTAGTCAACATAGTTTAACTTACACTTTAACAAATTAACAGTGTAAAAGAGGAACTGAGCAGCCATAACATAACATACTTTGATATAGCACAGCAGGCCTGTTGCTATGGCAACCAGCCAGCGGCCTTTTCCCATGTCACTGCCACAGGCAACAACAGTCTGCTTCACTCTGTCTGGCCAGACACATCTGTGCTCATGACTCAGCTTAATGCTACAAAACTTACCCAGAAGAAAACTGATTTTTCGCATTTTGTGGAAATTGTGGAATTCTTTAAAATGTATTAATGGAGCTGAGAGTTCCACAGTTTAATTTGATAAAAGCAAAATCAAATTGGCAAAAAATAATAATTTAATAAACAAAAACTCAAATAGCTAGAGATGTATAGAACTCTGACGGTATAATTCAGCAAAAATGTGTAAAGCAGACTGTGTGAGACCATGAAGAGCTGATGAAACTGTGATATAATTTCTCCTCTACCAGCTAAAATCTATTTATGGCCAGCTGGTTGCTGTAAAACAGAGTACAACAGTGACTGTCCACTTTTAGCGATCTTGGTTCTTGTTATTTTACCCATTTCTTTTATATAGCCTTTTAAAAAAATCAATACAATAAAAGGTTGTAAGCCGTGTATTAAATCAAGATGCTCTAAAGAGTCACAACAGTTCACAACACTCACTGACTTGTGGCTTTAACAGAAGCATACACCACTGGTTCATCACTGAACCTCAGAGCTCATGATGGGTCTGTCTTGAACAGTTTTAGTTATTGCTAAAAAATCTACACTGCTTTTAAGTTTAAGATGAAAATGTTTCTTATGATCTTTTAATCTGAAGGTGTATCAATGTTTGAAATTACTTCTGTAGACAAAAATATAATTATACATATATAATAAAACATATTAATTTCTTTCAGTATTTTTTAAATAATTGTTATATTGGGTGCTTTTAGTTACATCATAATTCCCACAGTTATGTGGCAATTATTATATAATTAGTCATAATTACACAATTACGTTATCCCAGAAATAAGTTATTCCATATATTTTTACAGGCAAAAGCTCTGCAGAACAGGAACAAAAGACAAGAATGCACACACGTTTTTTATGAAAGAGAGGAATAAAGGAAGAATGGGAGATTTATCTAACCTCAGAGCCAAGTGCAGAAGCGGTCAGCTCACTAACAATACTGGCCAGAAGACCACAGGTGTTGGACACCAGATGAGGGGAGAAAAGTTCCAGCTCCTTCCTCAGACTCTTCCTTACAGGAAGCACTACAATGACAAGCATCTTCTCCAGAACCTCCCGAAAGGTTGTCATGCCCATAAGATTCTCTTCCGTCTAAAAGCGATACAATAAAAGTAAACGCAGCCGAACATCAACAAAACGAATGAGGAAAACATACTGAAGCGCTTATTTCAACTGCCAGACCAAGAACTTACATGACTGAGTTTCTCCATGTGTGCCACCAGCAGGGGGAAGCGGTGAGCGAGGGCAGAGTCATTCTCTGTGCTGACCTGTTTGACCAGGGAGCGCAGCAGCACCTCCCCATCATATGCAATGGGCAGGATGGAGGTCAGCTTAACCGACGTGTTACAGAGCGCTGACATCACTGCAGCCAGCAGACGGCTGCTTGATGTTCGAAAGTTCGCCTCTTGAATGTCCTGGTGGTTAATATGTCAATAAGATAAAACCTTTGCCGAAATTAATCAGACTATATATAGCAATTATTGGAAACCTGTTTCCAACCATGATGCTTATTTCTATATTTTATAGCTCATATCCATCTGCCCAAATTCTGTCAAATGGCTCTTTGCAGTGCATGCTGGGAACTGGTTTATCCGAAGACGCTGTGAGGTTGTTTATGTGACTTGTAAAATAGGTCATATTTCTCCTTAAAACTTTTTTTTTTTTTCTTAAATAAACATCAAAAACACCATCAGAAATAACATGATAAAGTGACAAAACCTTCAATTATGTTCTGATTGGCTGTACTATGGTATGACAAACATCAGAGACAACAAAAAAGCCAATAGTAGTTTATACAGTATTCAGACACCAAACTACCGGCTCCCCAAATGAGAGTGATTAGTTTCTTGGCATCTTGTCACAACCCTTACGAAAAATAACCATAGTTTTACTACAGTTTACACAAAAAACACAGTTACTACAGTTAAACCATGGTAACCACAAATTAACCATGCTACAGCATTTGTAGTAAAACTGTGGTTATATAAATTGTTATATAAAACAATGTGCCAAAAACCATGGTTACTACACTTTTACTGTAGAAAAATTATGGTTAATTTTTTCCTAAGGGACCACCTGTAAAGCTGTAGATTGATTACAGCTTAAATTGCCTTATGTAACTGATGTGAGCTTTTACAGGTGTGTACTGGCTTTACAATCAAAACAGTGCTTTTATTTTAAGAAAAACAATTTTTATTTATTTTGAAATGAAATAGACATTTAGACATTTATTCATTTGGCATACCCTTTTATCTAAAGCAACTTAATACATTTTTTTATCACTACTTGTATTCCCTGGGATTGAACCCACAACCTTTGCACTGCTAACGCAATGCTCTACCAGCTGAGCTACAGGAATGCTGAGCTAAACATGTTCTTGACTGGTTTAGAGAAGGCCAAAATGTGGCAGCATCAGCCATTCATGAAATAAAGCCATAACTCTTGGACCTTTTTCATGATTCTGAATGATTACCTGGTCGAGGCAGTTGAGCAGATCACAGAGGCAGGCCCACTGCAGGGCTGGTGTGGGGTAGAACGAGTGAAAACATGCAGTGAAGGTATTGTGACACTCTTGCAGAATGGCTTCCAGAAGCGTGAGGGGCTGACTCATATACCCCTGTGGGTCATTGTCTAGTTTAGTCAAGCAGTTGTCCATCCCCTCTGAGAGGATCTTCTTCAGGACGCTGCGTGTCTTTCCTACACACTCCGCCAGCTTGCTGGACTCCTCCACAACTGCTTTGGTGCTGGCTAGATGCAACAAAACACAAACCATGACAATAGGACTCAGCCACAAACTGCCCACAGATAGTATACTAGCTGACCAAAGCATTTTACACACAAAACTGGTAAGCATTTCGTAAAATCAGCAAGCACTGTTTTTATGCAAACGATTTTTCAACCAAAGTTAAAATTTGTCCTCTACAGTTTGGCTAAACAAATTTTACAAAGTAGAGGGTTCTTGGCCAAAACAATGTCGACCAAACCTAATGTTTGTCAAAGGTCTGGGAAAAAAACAAAACTATTCAATTAGTAGATTATTAAATTCAAGGTAACAGCTTTAACACTACTTCAAAGCTGTCTTACTCTTCATGTGCTTAAAGGACTTGTAACATGAGACCCTGGCACTCAATATAGATTACATCCACAACTCAAGGGAACTCCACTTGTGTCACTGACAGCCTGACTCAGCAAGAAGTAACTAAGTGTTTAACAGCAAGACCAGGAATTCTGGTCCTCACAGCAAAGGCATCTGTTAATAGCCACAGAAGGGTTGTGCAATATGACGATTTAAGATTGTGAACAAATAATAAATAAACAATAAAATGGCTCCATTCTTTGATTTTGATCATATCACCCACCCCTATATTGGCCTAAATGATCTGTCATTCTTCTTTTTTACTGTTTTGTTACCTTGTAGGAGTAAATTTTTAATAAGGGAAATTTGGCTATAATGCTGAGTAACTTTACAAAACAGTTTTAGAAATAAGTAAAAGATCATAAGCAAATTTTTCCTGCCTGAAAAATCATGATCTAATATTTTTGCCATAATGCCCACCCCTAAGTCACAGTGCCTAAACTCTCTGCCCCAGTTAATGGTCCTGCCGACACTCAAATAACACTCAACATGTTGGTAGACATAATAATATTGTACGTAAACCAGTGGCATGGTGCTTTACTTATTTTGTAGTAATGTTTAAACCTTTCCTAATGTAAAATATGACAGGAGAGATAAAATACCAGAGATAGGGAAGATTTCGCAGATGTAGACACGCAATAGTCTCAGACAACAGGTGCCCACAAACCGCAGACGCTCTAAGTCAAGAAGGGTAGCTGTGAACTGAAAACCCTTCAGGCCCCTCAGCTCCTCCACCCCCAACACCAGCGTGGTCCAGCTCCAGTGCAAAATACTCAGCAGAGACTCAAAACATTCCTAAGACAAAAACACACACAACTGGGAAATGAACCAAAGATCTGACTTATTATTAACATGGCTTGTTTATTTTGACTGGAGATAAGGTATGCCATCTTAAATAAAGTGGCAATAGTCACAAGATGTCTTAAGAGAAAAATAGCCATTCATTGGCTCCCCTACAATTGTCAATTTTTTTTTTTTTTGTTTCTTAAATGGAAAAGAGATATATAACAGTCAGGTCAGTATTGGGCTACTCTTTTGGGAACAAAAGGTTAAAAAAAATTAAACAGCACACATAAACATATGACAAAACCAAACATTACTAATAAATAAAGAATTAAGATGTGCAAGATAAACAAGACATCTTAAAAAAAATCATAAAACTCATAGTTTTGCATAGTTTAAAAATGCATAGTTTAAAATGCATATGCAAAGTTCTACAAAATGCAAAACTGCAAACATTTTTAAAAAAAAGACAGAAAAAAGTCAAAATAGTATAAACAACAACAAAAAAAATTCGTAATCATGCATACCGTAAAACCTAAAATAACCTTGCCATTTTATAAAAAACACTGAAGGACCAAAAATAAGCATGCCATTGACCCTGATACAGTGCGTTTTGTCTTTGGTCACACATACCACAGAGACAGTCCTGGCAAAAGAACGCTTAAGAATGTGCACAGGCTCACTCGTCTGCTGCTTTCCTTTGGATGCATTACCATCATTAGAGGGTAACCTATAAAATCAGATCCAAACAAGAGTCAAAGTAAGTGTGTAGCTCATATCTCTGAGTATCCAGCACAGAACAATCATTCCTGACATACCTATAGAGTAGCTGAGGTATTTGTCCAGCATTCACATCAGTACCATTGTTTGACTTCTTGGAGCTTTTAAATTGAAAGACCACACTGCAGGAGAGAGTCTGAATGAGTAATTGCTGCCGTCTTAAGTAATCATACTATAATAATCACATAATCACAACATTGTGATTGAGTGTTGAGCACATGTGTTGAGTTGGTGGTACCCATCATCAGTGGTGATGGTCGCCTGACCATGGGATCCACAGTCACTGCTGGGCCCAGACACACGAGCCCACGCCACATACCACCAGCCCAACTGTAGAAGTACAGGCTCATCAAACATCATGGCATACTTCTCCCTGCATACATAAAACAAGACACGACCAAAAAATATAAAAGCCACGTCTACTATGGGCACAAAAAGTCTCAATGCCATGGCATTACAAATTGAAAAATACCAAACTATTTGAAACATGCACACAAATAATGTTATGTCTGCATTAGCATCCTGATCTCTATGGAACTTTATCAACATCAACCATTAAAATTGATATGGCTTGAATGCTATTTAAAAAGTGATTATGTTTTAGACTTAAACACATTATTTCTCATACCGAGCAGCACAGTCATAAGCCAGAACATCTGTCTCGGCCAATAGGTCTCCATCTGTCTCATGGTCTCCTCCATCTGGGCCCAGCTCAAACAACTGTAAAGAGAAAAAATACAGCTCAAAGCTTCACATGCAAACCTCACAAAACTGAGAAGAGTAAAAACTGAGAAGATCCCAGCAGATTGCAGCTGACCTTGATCTTTGCTGTGTACTCCCCTCGACCACCAAAAAGACCCAAACCCCCTAACAAGATGTCTGTGTCAGCGCAGAAGCGAATGGCCTCTACAGAGTGTGCAGAGTAACCCCAGCCTCCCCCATGACCTACAGACACCAAAGAGCAAAACGACATGATCAAAGAACAACCTCTCACTTTAAAATGACTGACTAAAGAAGCAACAACAATTTGTAACAGCTATATAAGCATTTTATATGATCTTACTCTCAAAGCGGTTGACTACACTGTAGTCCTCTTTAGAATAGACCTTCATCACAGCCTGAGTCTCTTCCTCAGCACTGGCCACGCCCATCTTTAGCTCCTGCATAGCAGCTAGTGTGTCAAGACAACCTGCACACAGAGCAAAAAAAAATCAATGACATCTGTCACCATAAGGTCTTCTTAACAAGCTTAATTTTCATTTTTTGTGTCAAACAAACATTTTCTATGACAATTTTCCAACTTCTCTCTGAACTTTAGAATTACAACGATGTGAACTTAGTATATAGCACTTTGCACCGAGCTGCAAATCGGCTGTTGAGATCAACACAATTCTAACTGTCCCATCTATCAAAAAGGATGTACTTTCCAGCAGGCTTTGAGGTCCTGTTTGAAAAGGGAGTTCTGTGAACTGCAGATCAAATGCAACGATAGGATGTCCTACTTTTCTGTCAAACTATGTATTTACATAACCTCTACACACATCTGGAGGAAGCTTGGCTTTGAAGGGAGAGTGGGATCTTATGCTTTCAAAGCTAGCTTGCTTATTGCTAGAATCTCAAAACTGCCTACTCTACCTTTAACAGCTGTAAAACTAAGAACAAGAAATGAGAGTGACAGTAGGATGTTTTACCCAGGATGTGCAGAG
This sequence comes from Ambastaia sidthimunki, assembly GCA_036877625.1. NCBI lineage: Eukaryota > Metazoa > Chordata > Actinopteri > Cypriniformes > Botiidae > Ambastaia > Ambastaia sidthimunki. The sequence goes on from JAZGTK010004646.1 coordinate 19,030, forward strand.
CCCCATGGGAACGTGTGGTGGTGGCGTGGGAGCTTGAGGGCAGAGCCAGCTCAGGACTTAGGATGCTGCAGAGAGCCTGAATGTCAGAGGCAGGGGGCACACGGGCATCTGCTATCACAGCGTTGTAGCAACACATCTCACGTGTTGCAGGTAGAAACCTGGAAGAGCAGCAAGATGGCTTAAAGTGAGATAAAGTTATACATTTACTAAGTAAATGAATAGTTTAGTCAAAAAGTTTATACCAACACTGTACTATTTTCATTCTTTCGAAAAAATGTGCCTTGTGGTGTTGATTATAATTTGTGGTAAACATTATAAAGAACAGAACAGTATTTTCTTTAAAATATTAAGAATTAAACAGAAAAACAATGATGGGTAACCCACAGAAATGAGTTGCTATGGCAGGAGGAATTCAGAACATCATCTGGCAGTTTCTCAATGTTGGTTAACAACGTTCCAAAAGCCCTCTAGGGCCTTAAGCCCAGCTCAGACAACAGGATTTTTAAAATCCTAATCGATAAAATTTGTTTGCAGCACACATACAATGAGAATCTTGACAGATTTTCTTCAGATTTTCTAGAAATAAATATAGATTATTATTATTATTGTTTATATATGCTAGCTAGTGCGATAATCTGATTCTCAGGAGGGGAAAACCAAGGAACCTGTAGACTGAGCCCGGCTTTATTTGTTGTTATGATGTTGCCAGCACGTTAAGCACAACATTGACTGAGTGAAAATGAAATGTGGTCACATAAATGTGTTTGCTGGGTATTGCTTTTAAATTGCTGTTTATTGTTTGACTTAGAGCACTAATCAATGACCTTGAGAAACTGTTTTTATGAGTCAGCTGACTCCAGATAGGTTAACATCTCACCTCCAGATGACATCATAGACAGGGTCCAAACACAGTCCAAAGCCCTGGAGATCTTCCTGCTCTGAGTCATTGAATGTGCGGCAGCTCCCATCCAGTTTGTTGATCAATAGACATTTGAAGGGAGGAGGTTCAGATACAGATGTGGGAACCAGACCTACAGCGAACAGAAAGTGAATAGTTAATAAGCTCACTTAATAATAAAAGATCACTTAATAAGCACCAGTCAAATAGTGAAAAAGGTAAAACAGTCTGCATTTACGCATAGGCCCTTAAAACAGCACAAGTGAGTCAAGCTTAAGAAAATACCAATGACGTGTTTGCTGGCGAAGATCTCAGAGGTGGCCAGGACATGAGAGTTGATCAGGGCTTCATCGATTCTAAAGAAGGTCTGATCACCACTGGCACCGATCCATGTGGCCTTGCGGCCGTATTTTGCGCCAATATTGGGCATTGGAGAGGGCTTGGCATTCCAGTAGGGCATGTCTAGAATGGGTCGCCCTAATTGCCCTTTCTGTTGAGACAACACAAGGTTTGTATAGCTTTTGGTTCTCAAGCAACATAGTCAACGTAAGGCCAAAAGTACTAAATTTGACTGATCCAAACTCCTGTTTGGATAATGGGAGAAAAACAGCTCACATACCGAGAAACTCCCAAAGGTGAAGACCTGTCCATCCATGAGAAGCACTGCAGTGTGGTTACTGCCTGCTGACACCTGAGTACTGGGGCCAGGCAGCGCCTGCACTAGAGTGGGAGAACCCCTGTGTGCGAAGCCAAATAAAATGTGCCATAGGTTAGCAAAAGTGTGTGCTTATGTTGTTAATCTTTGTACAGCTTTTAAATGTGTTACAATAAAGGAAAACTTTCAAGTAAAATTTCACCCAAAAACATTCTCATGTCACTACAAACCTATATGACTTTAAATCTTTTGTGGAATACAAACACAGAAATTTGGAAGAATCTTTACTTAGCTCTTGTCAATACAATGAAAATATAAAAAGGGCATCACATCATAAAGCCATCATAAAAGCAGCTTTTTAAGCAATTTTATTGAAATTTCATAATTTCAAATTTCACTGGCAACTGAATGACACATAATAGCCTCTGTGGATGGGAAAAATGTCAGTGTTTATCATATGGCTTCAAAAGACAACTTCTGTTCTACTGACTACTTCTGTTGTGCTTTTTTGTTGTGTTCGACAGCTGCCGTCACAATTAATTGTCTATTTATAGAGAAAAGCCGAGTTAAGATCATTCATTAACAAAACAGCACAAAGGTTAGAAATGACATCAGCAAAGCACAACAAAGTTTTCATTTTTGGGTAAACTATCCCCTTAAACCATCATCTAAACCATTACCTAGAATTAACATCTCCATGTCCAAGTTGTCCATGCTGTCCATAACCAAAGGTATAAACATCTCCATTCTCCATTAATACCACTGCAAAAAATAAAAAAGTGTTTACCATTGCAGATGACAGATCTTATACTTGACACATCTACAGGAGCTTCAATTATCAATCCAATGTGAGGTAGGTCGACATCAACAATTGGCTCTTGTCACATCACAGTCAGAAGTGATTTTTGCTCACCGGAATGATGAAACCCACAGCTCACTTGAACTGCTCGCAGCTCACAGTCAAAGCGCACAACACCTGGAGGGTAGGTGGTGATCTTACTAGCATCCTTGTCCCCTCTTTCGCTGCTGCCATCTGAAACAAAGAACAGAGCATGAGCCGTGAGGATGGAAGGAGAATGACAGAGAGGTGAAATGGATAAAGCCGGACTGTTAACAAATGATCTGCTGCCTCTGATTTGGTGGGATAAAAAAAGAAAATGAAATATTGACATGCTTGGACAGTGGAAGAACTGTGAATTAACAGATTGAAGTTAAATTAAGAATTCCAGAGGGGTTAATAAAAGTGTTGCAGATAACAGTAAGTACAGTAAAAAATTTGGACACATTTGACTGACTTTGTTTATCAAGATCTTTAAAATTTGTTTTGTAGGCAAATATAATTGTCTATTTATTGATTTTTTCACTAAACTTAATCTGTCTAAATGAATGAGTTGAACCAGAAAGTGAATAAGTGCTGCATACACGGTAATTTCTTAAACACTGATGCTGTTTGTTACAACACAGATCCCATACTTTAATTTTTGTTACTTCAAAAAGTAACAAAAAATGTTGTGTACGTTACTGTTATTCTAAGTTTGTCCAGACGTCAGACTTATAATTTAACAATGGATCCATATGTCTTCCTTATAATCTTCTGCATGCATAAATACATAACAAAAACAACTAAGAGTTACATGCACATATATTGACTCGCTATACAGTATTGACACACTTTAACATACAGACTTTTACAGGCTATTTTTCTCTTTAAAGGGGTAGAACTATTATGGTCCAGTAAAATTGGCAAAATATACTAGATGAACAATTCTCCTGACAGTAAAATTTATATATTTTGGGTCTCTAATTTGGCTCCGTGTGGCTATTATTTCAATAATTATAATTATTAATTTCAAAATCAATAAAATTAATAAGAGAAATGATGCCACAGAAGTCAGTTTAAGATGCAAGGATATATTAATGATAAAAGTCTTATTTTAAGCTAAGACACAATATTTGGTTACTTTTTCCCCACAACAATTTAAGTGATTGTGTTTGGTTTAAACCTTCTGTACGCTTTAGACAGCACTGATGTATTTTACCTGACAGCAACAGATTTTTGTTTAACTAAAGCACTCAGCATAAGTGTTTAAGAGGAGGCAGTAAAACAAGGCTGGGTCCTTGGTCCTTTTCCAGAGACAGGGAAAAAGAAGAGCCATTATTGTGCCCAGAAAAAGTTGGAGGAGGTGACAGCATTATAGGGCTCTAGGTGGAGTCTATAGTGAAGACTGCAGTACCTTTGAGTTTCTCCCGCATTAGCTTAAAGGCCCGAAGGGGTCTTAGTCTGGCTAGCACCTGCTCACGCTGGTTCATAAAAAGGGGGCCAGGGAAAACAAGGGGGCCTATGAGGGGAGAAAGAGACTTTCACATGCATGGGGAAAAGCATCTCACAAATGGAAAATAAAACATGGTATTTAAAACATGGATCATTATGAACACACAAGCGAGAAGGGAACATCCACAAGCAACCCACACCCAAAAGAAACAAGATAATGGTAGGCTGGAGGTATTATTGATTAGCTAATTAACACTCCATCCCTAAACCCCAGAGGAAAAAAGTATGGAAAAAGAGTATGGAAAAAGCATGAGGTGTTCATCATCATGAATGTATATAACAGAAAGCAAAATGCAGAATTTTAATGACAGTTTTCAAGAAACTTTATGACATTAAAGCACAATAAAATCACTGTGATATCCATAACGTTGTTTAATATTATACTACCAAGCAAAATCATACAGATTATTATATATATTAGAGATAGGAATGAGTACACAAGTACTAGGATGTGACAGCGACAATCAATCATGAAAATGATAAACACACAGTTTAATTTTTTTTACTGGTTATGGTGGCATTTTGGGTGGTACCCTAAGGTCTAATGATTGAGCGTTGCGAGAGGGTGCGTAAAAAAAACTGCCTGTGTTTAAAGAACATTTTTATGAGAACAGCACATCCACACGGAAGTTAAAATTGACTACACTCTGACTACCACATAACTTAGTTTAATTGCTTTTGTACAGATGCAAATGTAATGTTACATTAATACTATGTACTCGGGATCTCTTATTAATTTCATATAGACTGCAAGATACAGAAAGTGCTCCAGTTTAGCTGTGTTATTCTCCCATCATAGTTTCTGCTCATGCCCCACCCTCGAGTCAATTAATAAACAAAAAAATGACTGTCCTATTGCAAATACTAGGAAGCTATAGAGGGTAACCATATTGCTGTAAAAACACATCAAAGTTTGGGTAGGATGTCTTTGTGTCATTTCAGCAAGGGGGGGGTTGCGTTTATTCTAGGTTTGGGCCATGTAAGCGTCATACCTCGGCCCTCCTCCAAACGGTGTCGCCGATTGACGCGCTGTCTCTTCTCCTCCTGTCGAATCTGGATGTGCTCCTCGATATTAACGCCTGGGGGAGGAGGGACAGGCACAGCTAAAACAAGAGGTCCAGCATGGGTGGAGACAAATGAGA
>JAZGTK010004647.1:0-24052 GCA_036877625.1 Ambastaia sidthimunki
TCCCTCTCTTTCTCTCCCCCCCTCTCTCTTTCTCTCTCTCTCTCTCTCTCTATGTCTATCTCTATCTATCTCTTTCTTTATATTTCTAGTGGTTTGGCACTAAAAGTAGCAGTGAAGTGAGAATATCTGGTGCACTTAACATAGCTCCACAGAAATGCTAAACTACACAAGTATTTGTCTTTTGTTTGTGTGTCTTTGGTAGTTGGACAGGCTTTCTACACTCAGTTTCTCTCCACCAATTTACTGTAAATGTTCCATTCATTAATCCATCTGTTCTGAGTAATTGTACCATAGGTTGCAGGAATTTTGGCTGCCCCGTCAACTTAGTTTTGTCATATTGCTGCGCTTGCTAAATGTGCCTTATTTTTGATAGTCTGGAAGACAAAATAAACTTTCTAGCTCAGCCATACTAAATTGAATTTGGGTTTTAGCAATTAATTTGGAATTCATTTTTAAGGCAGGTTAACCGTCCTGTGGAAACATGGTGCTCAGATTGTTGGCAGGACTTCAGGAAGGTTCATGGCTCCGTGTGGTTGTAATTGTACATTTTGAAGGCAATCTCTTGATGAGCTCTAATGGACCTAGTGTGGCTCTGTAGTGCTGTTCAGTGTCCTACAGACTTATGATCACTTTGATCTTTGGGATATTTGCTCAGCACAGGGTGTAGAGGTGGTACAGAAACATTTACCTCTAATGTGTAGCTGTGGGTTTCCTGGTGGTGGAGACCAGCTTTAACCAGCATGGATTTCCATGCATGTCCACGGTGGTTTATGCATTTTCTGGACTGGTCTATGTGGGGACGCTGGTTGACCAGCATTGTCTTACTGGTTAATCTAGTAAGGAACCCTGATAGTGATACCAACACAACATACACTGATTAGGTGATGCTGTTGCTGTTTTTGTAACAGAGTTCCTTTTAGCTTTCTCTATAAAACCACTGCTTTTAATTAACCCTAAACAGTTTATTTCCAGTAACTGAGAGCTGTAACTATTTAAAGCCAATATAAAGCTAACTTCATCTGGATATAGGTGTAAGTCCAAGCAGGTTTAAATATAGATGCATATTCACAGAAAAGACGCTTTGGCCTCTGTTATACTGAAATGATAGATAAACAAGAAATTAATTATGCTTGGGGAGAAAAAACAGCTGGGTAAAGACATATTTTGATTAAAAAAATATTAGACCTGTGCTACAAAGAACAAACCAGCCAGAGCAGGATCCAGATATAGAGCAGAAGGGCCATATATGCTTGTTTTATTTTTAGCTGGATGAATTAATTCAGGCTTTCTCCGTATTTGAGGTCAATCAAACATTCTCAACTTATGAAAGCAGCTTTAATAACAACAGCATTTGGAGAAGAAGCCCTTGCTGAGTGAATAAATCCTCCAGCTAACAGAGAAATAAGAAAAGACATGAAGGTAAAAAATGTGCAGCACCAGGCCTGCTATAGGATGTCTCAGAGTAGACAGGATTTATGGCAGAGCGGGTTGAAAGCACTATCAGAGATTTTTATTGGGTTAAATCTGCTGTTCAGTTCCCAAGAGCCGTGTCACTTAGCCAAGATTTGTGACTTTTTTAGGTATGCCGGTCTCATTGACTGTCTTTCTCCTGCTGTTAGGAATGTCATGGATCAGATATGTTTTTAATTTACTTTAAACTCTGTGTTGAAAATGGCCACAGCATGTATTAAGTTGGATTTATGACTATAGCAACATTGGATTGATAAAACATTGTTATCATCCAGGTAACTTCAAAGAATAGTGTGTTATTGCTGTGATACATGAACATTGAATCATGGCATTGTCATGAAGCCATGGTTGTACTTTTTCAATCCTCTATCATGATACTTCATGATACTTAGTGTTTTTGTTGGGAAGAAATTAGTTTTATTTTGTATATAGTGTTACTTTGAGTAATTGAAAAATTATGCCGTAATTCTATGTAATAGATCCATATGATGAACTGTTTAACCTCTGTGTGGTGATGATACAAACACTTAAATAACGTTGTAGTGTGTAGTTAAACAGAACCCTGTCTATAGATCCCACCACACAACACTCTGTTTTCATTTTACAATCTGTTTTGTGCTTTCTTTTCTGTTTTACCATCATTTTAGCCTTTTTGTGTTTTGTTGTTTTTCCTTATTTTTTACCCCGAAAGTTTCATTTTTAGCAAAGTTACCGTTCCTGGGCTGTAATACAGAAACTTCCTAATCTGATCTTTGTGAGTGAAATTGCTTTGATTACTAAACAGATAAGACAGGATTGTGAAGCTAGGATGGTTTTGTTTTATGGCCCCTGATGAGTATTTGGTTGCTGGATTTTTGGATTAAATTCTAAAAGGGGCAACTAGTAGGTCATGTTTTCTCTCTTTCTCTTTTCCTCTGGTCATATGTGGCTGATTAGAGGATGGGACAGGCTTTGTTTTCCCTCTGTTGGCCTGCTTGGAATTCCAACGGCTTTATGGTGCACTCGCCCCTCTGATCCTAGTTTTCAGTGAGACCCTGGAGATGGACAGATGGAGGCCTCCTCCTTTCCCTCTTTAACGCTGCTCTTTCACCACCAATTCTCTCCCTCGCTCCCTGTCTCTCTCGTGTCTGTCTTATTCTCTCTGGGGTGGAGACACAAGAGTCCATTCAGCTGTGGAGTGACTGGACATTTGCTGATTTTGGCAATGACTTTGACTTCTTTGTGGTGGCTGTGATCCATTGGATGTGATTGGGGAATGGATAGGATTCACAATGGAATGGAACTCTTTAGCAGCGTATGTGTGTTGGTGTCCTGGAGAAAAACATACATACTTATACTGTAGCTCAACAAGAACACATCTTTTTAACATTTGAAGTGAAGTTTGGTGTTTAGATAGGACCGTCTCTGTAGATACCACCCACCAAACCCCTGTACAAACTCACGTTTCATAAGGTCACTGTGTGAAAATACCACCATAATTCAGTTTGCTAATGTGCTACATACACTGGACCTTGTAGCCTTTCTCTGTTTTTAAAGCAGGTCTTACATTTATACAGGCTGGCTTATCAAAGATTATGACTAATTTAGACAAGAAAACAACACATAACATTTTTGACATTTCTACACATATTGCCATACTAGTCAGCTTCTGTTAAATGATTTAGTTTCCCTAGAACTTAGTATAGCTGAAATCCATGGATAAATGTTATTTTGCTGCTCGGATGTTTAGGAATTCTGGCGTTGCATTCATCCAGTCATAAACATGGCAGCAGTGAAGAAAAGATCATGTGACTCAAATAGATGAGTAGAGTTACAGCTTAAATCAGTGTTTTTGAAAAAACACAAGTTAAGCATTTTCAGATTTCAATTAGGTGCTTTAAAGTTTTTCTCAAAGCACATATGGTAGCAATATTACTTATTGCACTGTTTTATTTTAAATGACATATACTTTATACTTCAATATGGTTTTAATACATTCATACAACTAGGGGTCAAATCTCCGAATACTTCCTGCAGTATTTGACACTGCGGGCCGTGTCATAAAAACACAATATGATGACATCATTGCAGTTTTACTAAACAAAGACATTAAAGTCACAGCATTGACGTCATTTCTTCTAAACTTAGTCTTTTGCTGTAAAACCATTTTTTTGTGATATGTGGTCTGATTCAGAAGTTAAAAGCGTTTTACTGCTGCAATTAATAACACATTCGGTCAGTATAAAGAGTGTGTGTGTTAATGCCTGCCGTTTAAATGGGCTTATCGTGATATCAAAGGCCGGGCACAAGAGTTTGTTTATGGTGAGATCGTGCAGAGTGAATGCAGGAGATTCACTCAGCACTGACAGTTAGCTGGCACGGCAACGCTCTGTGTCTTCTCAGCGCATTAAGACTGGACCACTGGGTCGTCATGTATTAAAACATGATGTATATGCGCTTCCCCATATCGTATTCTGCAAAATATTTACAAATTGTTTTTATATTGTTAATGTAATTTAGTTCATTTAGTGATTTGGATATGCTACAGTTTGTAAAACAGCTGTACGGTCATCTTGTTGTTATGAATTGTGTATTTTAAGTCATTTTTGTCATGATCCTTCCCTGGAGTTTTTCCTCTCCTTGTTATTCCAAAATTCAGATCAGGCTTAGCTTTGTTCTTTCTTTCACGCAAATGAACAAAACTGCTTAAAATACCCAAGCAGACTTGCTGTGAAACTCATTAGTGTGACTCTTACCGACCCCCTCAGTCACTGGGAGGGGGGAAGGGTCACCAGACATCCTTTGCCTGCTTTGACCCGCATTTCTCACAGGAGAAGAGAGGTCAAGGCGACCAGTTTAGGGTTCAGGGAGTGATGAATGACTAATGTTACCTTTCCGTCATAAAACAGTGTTTAGTTTGACCTTTCACACAATAGCTTTGTTTCTTTTAGTGAAGTGACATTGTGCTATGTTAGATTAGCTTTAACCAAAACAATTGTAAAACCACAGTGAACATTAACTCGACTTCACTGCATTGTTAATTTTTTAGCTGACACTTTTGGGGCTACATTTACAATGTATCCTATCTATCCTCACAAAGCATATTACTTGTGTGACCATTGTGTTATCGTTATACTATAATATTAAACAGTGTTAGTTCAACCATTCACACAATAGAGTTGTTTCTTTTTGTGAGGTGATGGCGTGCAAAATTAAATTTAGCTTTAACCAAAACGATCGTAATCCTATACTTCGTAAAAACAAGCGCCATGTTTAGCTTCATCGCATTGTTAGTTTTTTAGCTGACAGTTGTAATAGACTTTTGGGGATACAATTACAATGGAATGTATCCTCCTCACGAAGCCGATTACTTAGCATCAATAACCATATGAGATGTGCAACCATTATAAATGCCATCAGGTTGAAATGCTTTGCAGTTCTGCCGAGGAGACCTCTGTCGAAACCGCAGCGCCTTTCATTCTGTGATTGTTTCCCTACGACTCCTCTGCGATTTTGAATGGACAAAGCGAAAGACCAAAAACATGTGAAAGTGGTGGATAAATCAAAGTGGAGTTGAGACCACAGGCCACTGATGGCTTCAGCAGGGCCGAGGTTCGAGAGTCAAGAGGTTGGCAGACGCAGACATTCCACCGGCATAATTTACGAGCTCCTGTGAGCTGACTAATCCACCCTGATGCATCACTGTAAAGAGGAGAGTGATTGCGTAACAGACCAGCATCCTCTCTTCAAATCTTTGTGATTTCCTCTCTATTTGTTCATTTTTGTCAGTTGCCTTAACCCATGTCTGGTGTGGGTCTGTTTGTTTTTATTTGTTAATTAGTTGTAATTGCTAAGACTACTAGCAAAATGTTAAACTTTGGCACAGCACAGACACAAATGATATATAAAATCATGTGGCTTGTTAAGGAGGTGCTGTTAGATGGTATGCAAGGAGATGCTGTTACTTCTCTTAGCAATCAGACATACTGTACATTTTTATATTATGGTCGATAAAACAGTAAAAGTCCTTGCATCTAATTAGAAATCCAAGGCATCTATGGCCTCACTAAAGACTTAGGGGCCTGTTTTTATGACTTAGGCCAGCAACCACCTGATAACCCCACAGCTGAACTTCTCCACCTGCATAGTAACCCCCTGGCAACCATCTACAACAGTCTAGCATTATGGAAGCAACCTTTGCATGGGTAAACAAATTGGAATAACCTAGTCTCTCTCTCTCTCTCTCCTGCTCGTTCACCCACACACACAACCCCCACTAAAACTTTTATTGCAGCATACATGAGACTTGATAAAACAGTCTTCCAGAAGAACAGGGTGGGGGGGTTCTGTCAGGGGAGCAGTGGCCTCTGTAGACTGTCAGCGGTGGCTGCTCATTTCAAAGAGTGTATGTGGACAGCCTTAAACCGCCAAGCAGCTTTACCAGATGTGCAGAATCAAAGGCATTGCTGCGCATCAGTCTACAGAACTATGGGCCAAAACCCCCAGAGAGCCAGAGGAACTTTAATTCTAATGCTAGAGAACTAGAACGGGTTAAATTATTGCTTATCATTTTACTGAAAGGCCACTTTGGTTCACTTTCCTTAAAATACTAACTGCTGTGTGTATGTTCTACATGAGCCTGCTAAGATTTATCAGTCTCCAGTCGAAACAAGCAGGCTTTAGACATATAGAGTGTGTGCCCTTACTTAAACAGGGGGTATGTGGCTTTACTGTATTACTGAGTGATAAGATATAACACAGGTTTTGTCCATATGGGCTACGTGAAGACTTTTAAGTTATCTTAACAATTGATCTCAAGGGTAATCGTTCTGAAGATATTTATGCAATCCATCTGGTATCTTATCAGCATTTTAAGAGCAGTACCATTAGCAGAACTAGACTACTTTATATAATCACTACTTTATATAGTAGTTGATTAATTATGCATTGCTTTACTTGGCTGATTCATTATTTCAATATCTGTAATATAGAGTGAATATTCTAAGAGTACTCTTGCAAAGGGAGCACAGTTTGTCAAGTTGTACCAGCATATCTGAGCTGGTTTTTTTCTGTCAATAGAACTTTTATTAGTGCACTTTTATTAGTGCACTGTTATTCTGTCTGGTTATGAGCCCATAGATATGTTTTTGTTTAAAATCCCATAGATGCACTGGAGCTACGTCACTGTAATTAAAGTCAAACTTTAAAAAGCAGCCCAAAAATGCTTTGTTGTATTGCCAAAAGTGCTTATACTTATTCCATAAGACTTGTTTTGCTTCAAAGAGAGAATTCCTTAGTAGACAATATGTGTCTATGCTGAACCCCCCATAAGTTGACCCATCTAATCTGTTTCCATGAAAAGCTGTCCCTGGTTCTAGAGCTCCTCTCTTGGGAACATATGATCCACTAAATGAAGGCACATGATAACATCAGAGCAGCACAATATTAGTGTAAACATCTTCCATATGCTATCAGATGCTGTCTTCATCTTGGCCTGTTCTGCTTATTCCATGCTGTGATGGGGCTTTATTAAGGGACAATATTGGAACTCTAGATAACTTTCCTTGAGAGGTAACATATTTAGTTTGATCGTATCAATGGCTTTGATGGAACCCTAAAGGTGGTAGAGCTGTCAGGAGGGGGCAGATTTAGTATATGTGATTTTGCATGTGTCTCCAATTACACAGATGGATAAATAGATGTTTGAGTGAGGTGGAGTTTTTGAGGGGAATGAAATTGCTAAAGAAGCCCAGGTCTTGATTTGTCCATCCTAGACTGAGACTCATCTCCTTCTATTGGCTTCTCCTCTCTTCACAATATTAAAGATTTTAAGCATTGCCACATTGCAGTTATTGCAAACTGTCATGTTGATGTTGGGTCAGAAATACGAGCAATACAGAATGTTGTGGGTTAGCAGAATGCTACAGCGCAAAATTGCATGAGGACTTTATCTAAGCAAGCTGGGACATCTCACAGCTAGCCCTGACAGGAAATGAGGTCATACAAAAGATGTTACCTTTGGCTCGCTACAACCATTGTTTTGTTATGTGTCACTTTCTCTTTGTATATCTTTTCTCACAAATTTGAAGACATGTAGAAGCTAAAGCAGCTGTGTTGAGGTCCATTGTTCTGACTCAATGAAGAAGAGTCTTGAATGGTCAGACAACTACCTGTAGCCAGGAAATAAACATCTGTATTTTTGACCTGTTGTGCACTTCCTTTACTGCCCCAGTGGAATCTGTTTCATGTGCCTTCGTTATTAACTGCCCCTGATATGTACTCGTCTACCCATAATTGTCCCTTGAAGTCAAACCTCTTTGAATGCTCTCACTTAATGCTTCATTAACATCTAGTCTTCAACTCAGAGTTCCTCAGAGAGTTCAAAGAGTGTCCTACAGTTAATGATCTCCACTATTATTATGTATTCCAGCTAAACAGGTTTTTTATGTGGTCTAAAAATTGCGGTACGGTTATATATGATCCTCTAGATGTCTTAATTCACAATGGCGTGCACAAGAGACGCTTCTTCAAATTTTTCTTATGGCAGAATTTATGACAGTTGTGATAAAAAATGAGCAATAACAAAAAATACATAAAGACATGTACACACAAAAATACATACATACACACAGACCCATGACTCATCCCTCATCACTCTGGTTGTTTACAGCTCAGTTTCTAACCAGATCCAGGCTTCCCACACATCATCACTCATTGTTCTTCTTTCAATGCAGCCATGTTAACCCAATGAAAACACATGCATATGAAGTGCTGCCCAACCTCTACTGAGCGTTACAGTCAAAATCCGTTTGGACACTGGATGATGACTAGCAGTGTAAAGCCATCCCGAATCTGAATCAGAATTCTGGCCTTTGTCATTTCAGGCATAGTGGATTAAATTTGGTGATTGTTCACACTGATTAAATGCATATTATGTGAATTAAATGTGGAAGAATGTTTGAGTAGTACAAATGCAGGTTTGCAAATGGTAAAATTTGAAGCAGTTTAAAGTCATCTAATGCAGTCAACAAACATGGTAAAATCATTAAACATATTCATTAAGCCTGCATATTCTTTACCCATTATTTTTTGGACATATGAGAAAAGTGAAAGTAGCAGTATGTTATTTTCTGAAGTATAACGTACAGCAGCAGCAAATAGTTTAGCAAATAGTTTTGATATAGCAAACAGTTTTGATATGACGATAGTTTTGTGGTATATCAAGCAATTTGATTATTTTATCTATTCAAGTAGCTCTTACAATAAAGTTTCCAGTTTTGTTAAAAAGTGGAGCTTTGTGGACCTTGTTTTTTGTGATTTAGTTTGTGTTGTAAGATAATTGCCATTTACATTGTTTTCCTACTGCTATCCTTAAATTAAATTAAATTAGCTCTTCTAATGATACCAGCAAAAAGGACTGAACATTACTCCTGTCAGCGAGTCTGTATGTTCTCCTCAGTTCTGTGCCTCCATATGGTAATCTGCTTTTCTTCATGTTACCAGAGACTGGATTCCCACTGACAAATCCTCTACACTAGGTGGCATCTGCTGAGGGATAGATGTGTTTCATAAATGATAGCCTCTTTGTGACTCTTACTGATGAAATATGTGTTTGGGGGTGGGGGGAACAAGCTGTGCAGTCTCTTGGATTGACCTTTTGGGATATATATACCACTCAATCTATGCGTGGTATATTGTCACAATGGAAATCTGCCATTAAATATTCTATTATAGGCTGTTTAATGTGTTATTAGGAAAATAATTAGTTAAACATTTATGATGCTCCAGAGGCTTCTGAACTTTTTTGTAGTTAAAAATTTAAAATGTTCCCCTGAGATTGATCTGCCAGTTTAACAGTTGTACAGCTTATTTCGTAGATGTCTTTGTGATTTCTTTACTTGACAGTTTCTGCATGCTTCTAACTGTGTTGTCTTCTTGTGGAGGCTTTTGTGGTTTCCCAGAGAAATAATACTCAGCAGGACGCTGCATATCACAGCAGAAATAATGTTATTCTTTAATATAGTGAATCAATCAAAGTCTGCTTAAAACTTCCCCGGATAACTCCCTTGGTTAATAGATATGTCAGGCTATTTTTTTTGTTGTACCAGATGGAATATTCTTAGATTTTTGCCAAAAGTTTGTCCAGTAGACCTCAGTCTTTAGCACGGTTCGGATGGGATTCATTTTCTAAATGAGGTTTGTTAAATTATTACCATGTGTCATTTTGTGTGCTGATTCGGACAGGATTGGGATCCTTATAGTTTTTACTATAATGCAGTGTATATTAACCTGTGTGGGCTGTATGGAAGGCCTTGTGCTCTGGATACATATGTCACAAAACACATTTGAAATAAGTATAGTAATACTTTAATATGGATATTTTTACCATTATGTGTATATAAATATATATAATTAAGAGAAGGAAATAATTATAAAGATTTTCCTTGAGTTGGTTTCCTTTAACATCAAGTGGGATGCCAAGGCTACACAACTCTAGCCAGAAAGATAACAAGCCTATAAGCCATAATAAAGGTGAACCAGGCAGTAAAATAATCAATTTATCTTTAGTTATGCTGATGGCCAAAATAAATGAGAAGATATTTCTACAGAATGTGGGCTTGATACAAAATGTTTTGTTAGCCAAAAGGTAATTTTTTCCGAGGTTGACATAGATTTGTTTGATTCAATGGGCTTAATATCACAACTTACCTCATTGCAATACAAATTGACCTAACCTCCTCAGGGAAAACTGGTCCAGTCAAAAAAAGGCTCCTGACATACTCTTCCAAACGCCTCTCCATCACCCTCACCTGCTTTCCCTCTCTCTCCGACTCTCTGTTGACTACTGTCTTCTTCATTATGTCTGCTGAAGGTTCTCTGGAATTCTGCTTGATTCTCTAACCCTTGAGGGGAGTGGTATCAAGAAATCATCTGGATGATTGACAGACAAGAGCACTTGAGGCAAACAAAGCTTTAGACGCCCCCTTGGCACTTTCTCCAGAGCTGGCTGGAAGAAACGTGAAATAATAAATGGCTGCAAGTTTTACTGGAAGCACAGAAGGTTCTGGCTCTTAATCTGGTTCATCTTGCCGTGACTGTCACACCATTGGGTCAGGTGACAAAGACATACTATGTGAGAGAGACAGTTAAGCCTGCAGATGTTTTCCATTTCATCTAGACAGGCTTTCTGAATATATTGTGCGGCCATGAATGGATCACATTGAGAGAAAAAGGGCTTGTATTGATCAATGTCAGTATGCTTTATGTGATTAGTTTCCCAGTGGTGTTTTTATGGATGGATATCAGTGCAGTGGTTTTGGGAATCTGCTGTTCTTGCACACACATTCTTGCCTTTCCACACGAATAGCGTCTGGTGCTGATAGCCTTACACATCACCGATGACTTATCTGTCTTACTTGTCTCTCGTTTTCCAGCTGCAAGGTTTACCATAAGACAGGGAGATTGACTTTAGCATGATAGCAGGGGAAGTAAAACTTGCCTTTTAACACATGGAAACACATGTGATTTTGAAGACGTAGACTTTGCAATTGATTGTTATTTGATTGTGTTTCTTGGCTAAGTTAAATGATTATCTCATTTAGATGTCTCATATATATGGTATCACATCTGTTGAAGTCAGGTTTGTGGTCTTGGTGATGCACTTTAAAACCCCATAAGAATAATATTTTAGCAGATACGTATATGCGTTCAAAAGAAAATTTAAACAAAAATACAGATGTCTCATCTTACACACAGGGACATGCACATTTTTGTCAGATTAATTCTTTCATATTCATTTTCCTATTCAACTTGAAACACTCAATGTGACAGCCTAAAGTTTAAATGCAATTAAAATATACCAAAATGCATTATGCTATAAATATGATTGACAAAAATGCCTTCCTTCCTTACGTTTTATTTGTGGATGAAAGTTTCAGTGTAAATCTGCATTTTTTTTAGAAACCAATTGAAAGCATGTTGAAATGAAATGGCTGTTTTCAGATTTTTAGGATGTATGTGGACATATCTTAAGAATGTCTCAACTTTCGGTCATAGTAGGAAATGTCAACACACGTCAACTAAACTGCCATCCTCCAGCCAGCTTTATCATGGAGGCTAAAGGTTAAAGAGTTTAGGTTAGAGCAGATAAACAAATTAGCATCAGGTGCTTTAATCCTGGAACTGAAAAGTTTGGATGGATGACTCTGAAGTATCACTCGTAGTCCTCAAACACTTTCTCTGGTTGGTTTCATTTTGTGCAATCATCTCTAGGGCATGAGACAATCACTGCCTTTAAACGGTTTAAGATGCGCCTCGACTAATGTCCAACTGGCTTGCTTTGTTCATTACGCTCCTCATTATTTCTATCAAGCTTAAGGAAAAACCAAGAAAAGTATTTGGAAATTCTGATTACAAGGATTTGGATCAAACCTCAGGCCTCCCGTGATGTTTAAACTGTAATGACAATCCAAATTGTCTCACATTAACTGGAGCATCTATGGTTCTCATCCTTCCCAGAAGCCCCTTGGACAGGATGTTACAGTGTTGTGAGTTGCTTTACAATTTGAGTGTGTGTTTGTGTGAGTTTACTTACAGGATCTTTCAGATAACTATTGGAATCTTGCAGCACTGTTACCGATCTTCATATTACGTGCCTTTCTCTCTTCACCTGAGATCATGTTTGCGTCCAGACTCTTGAGAGGAGCCTGTTCCACACCAGTGGTAGATTTCAGCATGTTGTCAGTCTGGCACAGAGAGATCGCTTTCTCCTGCCTGTCAGCAGAAAACAAATGACTTCTACAGTAGGTGGTAACCAGCAGAACGCATTCCAAAACGTTCCTGTGAGATCTCAGCGTGACCTGATATGCCCAGAGATTGCGTCATGCAAATACACGAGTCATTAAATGGTAAAGTTATATCACATTTGTGACGTGTTGAACGTCTGAGCAAACAACACTCCGGGTCCCTGAAATTAGAGTGATGTGTAAATGATGAGATCGCTTTGAAGTGGTTTGAGGGTTTTTAGGAATATGCTAATCTCTCTCCTTGATCTTGATTATATGGGATGTCCAGCTATAGTATCCATCAGCCCTTGTGCTGAACTGTTCTATTACAGCAACAAATTAACCACATTGTGCAGATCTATAGGCATCACATACATACATCACATCTTTCATTCAACATCTTTATCATTCCAGTAAAATCATTACAGTTTGTGTATATAACTGTTTAGATGTAGATACATTTAGACTGTTTAGGGAAAATGTGGATAACCAAATTGTATTGGTTTACAAGGAAAAGATTGTAGTACAAGCTCACCAGATCAACAAACCTTTTACACTAGTCCTTGTACTAGTGTTGTACTAGTGTTGGGGAGCAGCTAAGCTAATTTAACTTTAGCAACTTAACTATGGTTTTATTAGCGTGAAAGCTAAAGCCCTTTTTCATCATAGTGTAGCATTTACAGTTCTACTTTTTCCAGAGACTAACAGTGTAGTGTGATAAAACTGTCTAATCAAACACTATGAGAAGACTGCCTTTTATATGTTGTGTTTGTGTAAATTCTGATTCATTATAATCAATTTCATATCTCAAATAACCACATAACAATATTATAATTGCTAAGGAGTCACTTAGGAAGGGTATTTATTGAAAATCCTGTAAAAAAATTTAGACATTAAGATTAAAGCTGTTCTGTTTTTTATTATTAACAGCTAAGTATATACCCTGGAGCTAATGTAAGCTCATTTCTTTTAGTTCCCAGGAGGGGTGCCCGGTGGTGGGCCTGGCTGTTGTCTTGCTAAGCAGGGCTAACCGGAGGAGAGAACTACCTTTTAGCTTCATCTGAACCTTTGTTGTGCTCTGGTGTTTGTTGTGCTAATGGGAAAGGTCCTTGTATTACAACGGCCATGGCCAGCGCTCACCCTGGTTCATTGCCCAGTCTCCAGCTTGTCTACGCCTGGTCTATACCAGGTCACCTGGGTCCCTGGAGCCTAAACAGGGTTATCACATTACAGCTAAGTTTCCTGAGACAGGACGATAGGGTGGGTGGTGTTGCAGGATTTGGGGGTGGTTTGTTTCCTGTTCCCTTTAGCACACTCAGGTGGAGTTATTCCACCTCTCCCATCTTTTTTGTCATTGGTCCAGGATTGAGGAGATGACACCTGAGAAAGTGAAAGAACCACGGATCTTCTCCATCACCGTCTCCTTCTCACTGATGTGTTGGACCAACTTTTAAGTGATTATTTTCTCCAGGGCTGTGACGGTGAAGGAAACATCTAGCCAAGACAAACCTCAGAGTCTGGGCTCAGCTCAGCGCCCACCTCTAAAAACAAGTTTATGATCGGAATCATCAGCCTGGGCTTTTCCTTCACTTTCTCCTCTCATTAAACTTCTTTATTATCTCTGGCCTAGCCAGCTTCCCATTTTCCATTTACATCCAAGTGCCCAACATAATTATGCTAATAATTCATTAGGGTAACCAGGCAGTGATCAAAACCAGGAAGATCAGGCAACTTGCTCTAAGACAGCAAGCAGTTCATTTAATCACCACATTGCTTGAAGAGGGTCTTAAGGGAGTTATATAGTGACAGAATAATAATGACTTGATTGTTTTTTGAGAATTATAGAGACTGTTAATTTCCAAATGTTCTGTTTACTTTACATCAGTAGAACTTTTTTGTTGCTTTGGTTAGAAAAGATATGCTCTGCCAAAAATACTTAAGTCTAGGATTTAATTTAAATTTAAGCCTAGAAATAAGCCAAGTCTTAAGGGTTCTTAACAAATTAACAGGAAATATTTAAGATGTCGCACTATTTTTAACAACATGAATTATCAGGTTTTAAAGACCATACCAGCTTGCTGCAAAAGGTCACATACCAAGAAATTCATTAAAATTCATGTGCATTTTACAAATCAGCATTTTACAAGCATTTTCACCAGATTTGTGGACCCCACAATATATGTATGTAGAGTAGATGTACATATTTATGTAGCTTGTTATAACAAAAGCTTTAATAGAGAAATCAGACATTTAAAAATCTCTGAATAAATGATGTGGTTTTGATTAGAATATGCTTTGCCACTGTATAATGTCATTTTATTGAAAATTTTGAAGAATTGCATTCTTCAAAGATTTTATGGCAGGGAAATGACTAATTACAGTATAACATGACTTACATCAATAACAGGAACCACATAAAAAAAGCCATAATTTTAGTATTAGGAAACAAATCGTACAATCATATTTAATTGCATTGTTGTGTACTACTATTGTAATTTCATTTGGAGTCATCTTTCCCATTTGCATGCAAAACCAGACCTTCCGAGGTCTGGTCTATCTCCGAAAGAGAATTTTGTAGCTCTCCATTTAAACCAAATCACATCTGAGGTTTAAGGTCTGTGTGATTTTTGAAGTGCAGCCGAAACATCAATAAATCTTTCTTTGTGAGCGGATGTTCTTGCAGACATTTTTGATAATGTCATTTTAAAACTAACCAAATGTCTATAAAAGGCTTGGATAAGATGAGAGAATAAAAATATGTACTGTGTAACATGCACAGTGCTGACTAAATGTGTTTGAGTGCATGTTGGAGTCTGACTCAAATTGATTCAGATTCATATATCTGTTGTTTGTAAGTATGAATCGTGACCTGCCTTGATTTTCAGATGTTCTGTCATCATTAACAAATGTCATCAATTAAACTGGTCTTTGTTGTTTGACAGCTGCTGGTTTCTACCCCAGTGTGTGTGTGTGTGTGTGTGTGTGTGTGTGTGTGTGTGTGTGTGTGTGTGTGTGTGTGTGTGTGTGCGCGCGCGTGCATGCGTGTGTGCGTGCGTGCGTGCGTGCGCGCAAGACAAATCATTGGTGCTAACAGGTGTGTGTGTAAATCAGCAGCTCATTACAGTGGCATGTTTTTCAACACCAGGAACATTTAACATTAAATTAACACCCAGTTAACATAATCACACCTCTGTGTTCACACTGTGACGCTTGTCTGTCTCTTTCTGCATCGCTTCTCTGCCTCTCTTTATAGCTGTGAGATTGCTGTATTGATTTCACAACACTGTAGCTCTGTTCTGCTGCCTCGATGACTCTGATAATGGTGTACAATGTTGTATCTCGTAACCATTTTGCAGGGATATATAAAGGTAAATAAATAATAAATAAAAAATGTAATAAATTGTCACTACAGCATAAGCATTGCATTTTGGGATTGTGTTCTCTGTGAAAATTATGCGATTGTCTAAAACTAGGTATCCTGGAAGGCAGCATGATTAAAATGCCACTTTTTGTCTGCATACTAACTTCTTATATAGCTTTTTAAATATGCAATCTTTGGGAATGATAATTCCCAAATTGAAGTGCACCATTCTGTGTCTGGCATTCGTAGAAGTGGAATGAGATGTACATAAAAAATAAGACCCTCTCCATCACTGGTTGCAGCAGAGCTCTGAGACTAACAGCACACTGGAGATTTATCCTCAGCCATGAGCCCAGTCAACAGGGAGTCTGTGTGATCCATTATCAGGGCTCTACATAGGGATTCACTCATGCAAATATACACAGACATGTGTGTATGCGTTTGCTTTGATAGTCATTGCTTTCTGTCATACAAGAATCTGTTTTTAACCCCTGTGCAGTTATTTTCAAGTCATGCAAACAGAGCTCCAATCACTCTAAACAAAGAAAGACTTCAAAAAAGACCTCCAAACTTGTTACACCATGTACGGTGGCCCCAAAAAGTCTTCAGGCACACTTAAAATATACCTGGATAAATTTCATTGTATGAAAGCTGTGATTTTCTGTTCATTTATTTGGCCTTTCTCCTGCTTATACCGTCTCTGGTCAGACACACACATGGATGGGATAGAATTGAACATACGCTGCACATTCCTGGAGCATCGTGCACCTCTTTTCTGGCTCCTGTACTGCCCCAGTCCCTTTGTTTATTGTGCTCTGTAGTAAAAAGATGAAAATATCCCTAATCTTCCTCAAAGGAGGCCATTGTTAGATGAGCATCGCTTACTCTGGACCTGTCAACACTTGCCCATATTGTGTTGCTTTAGTGTAATAAAATGCCCTTTGTACAGTAACAAGTCTGTAATCTCGGTGTATTAGAGGCAGGTTTACCTGCACACTCTCGAACACACAGAGCGCTAATAGCAACATGAATATCTCCTCAATTTCACATTCTTGCTCCATGTTTTGTCATATCTCTCACAAAGTGAATCGAAGCCAGAATAACAGAACTAAAACTGGATTTACTCAGATCTCAGCAAATACAGTACACAACATTTGTTCACAGTTAACCTAAATAAACATTATTTTTAAAGGGTTAAACAACTTTGCTTTGTACAGTGTTATTTTATAAGTTCCCAGTTTGTGTTTTGATTGCACACTGTACCATACTGTATAGCAGATCATAGATTGTGAGCCAGACAATAGACTTTTCACTTACCTGCAAAAACATATGATGTTACCATAGAGTAATTTTAAGACATAGTACTGAAACTCTTACCATTTAAATACCATGTTGTATAAATGTGATATCATTCAGTAGCATGGTACATACAGTATATACCTCAGTATAACCATCAGTTCTTAGTTGTAAGGATTTTCTAAAAGTAAATCTTTTCTAACTTTTATTTCCTGCCTTTTTTATCTACAGAGGCAGAGATTCTCTCAGACCCAAACGTGGTGGCCGCCTCCAATTGGAACATGTCCAGCGGAGGGGAAAGAGGTGAGTTCAGTCCAGCTCTGTTTTGCCACTCAGGGACACCATTAGGTCTACAGTAATATGACAGATCTGCAATTGCTGAATGTTTTGTCTGGAGATGAATGTTGGTTTTGATTGCCAAAGCAGAAGCGTGTGGGCTGGACGATGGCAGCATTATGTGTCATCTTAATTTCTCAGTAAGACCTGCACTGTCTGGAGGGGTACATAATTTGGGGTTTTTTAAGCTCATGGTAAACTTAAATCTGTGCCACAGTGCCACCGTTCAGAAACTTAAAGGGGTGGTGTGTGATTTTTTTTTTCTGCATTTAAAAATGTTCTCCTGCCTCAGCTAAACACGCAGAGAACTGTAAATGTTTTTCCTGTCTGCACCAAACTAGCAATTAATTTATGAAAAGAATAGGTGTCATGAAGTCCACTCTGTTATTTTTTCCAAAATTATCCTAGTTGCTTTGGAATTAATAATTAAATCTCAGTTGGATTTGTTGCTTGGCGTATGAATGCAGCTGTCAACACAAAATCTTTCTCCCCCAGCTCTATACTTTTTCATCATTCTCAAAGGACTTTACTTTTGACCAGCAGCTGGTGTATGTTTTAGGCCAGAAAGAAAACAAAAAAAACTATCTAGCTAGATAAAATCTGCTAGATAGTTCGGCTTTGTTCCAAAAAACTACTGAGCTGTCTACCTAGACAGCATTTTTAGGCACCATACATGCAGTCCTACTGCAACAGTGGTTCCAAAAGGTAAGCAGCAGCTTTATTCTGCTGTTTAAGATGTTTTTAAACTGAACGCATCATCATAGAAGGCAATCCCAGAATCCATTGTGATACGCTCAATGACAAATGTCGAAGTTGGTGGACAAAATGAGTAAAACATTAGCTATAATGATACTTGTATTACATCAAATATAGAAAAGTATTGATAACAACAGTTCAGTCCATTGTAAACAGACTTCGGTAACCAATATTTGGGTGCAATATATTTTTATATTTATTGAATTTAGTTTTTACCAACATGTCAAACACCATTGCAGTCAATTATCTGTCAAGTTTCTGTGATTTGTTGCAGAAAACGTGCAGTATGATGGACATAAACGTCAATTTCAAAGATATCAGCACAGTAAACAAAGAGCCCTCTGTCCACACACAGTTCTGCTGGCAAGAAAATACACTATTGTTTAACTGTAAATTGTCAGATTTCTTCAAATCATCTGCAGAAATTTGATAAATAAACAACTGCATTATGGGTTTTTGTGAATCTGTGTGCAGCTGGTTCCATCTGGCTAAAGTTAATAGCCAGTCACCACATCCTTTCAGCATTAGAAGGAAGTGGAAGTGTCCAAAAGATTAGGTTCGTCAGTCAGATGCATTGTGGGTAGGAATTGATCCCCTGCGGTTGTATCTTTCTTTCAGTTCTATTTTTTGTATATTGTTTTAAGAGAGCTGATGTTTGGATTGAGGAAATTAAGATTGAGGGATAAAGATCTCTTTCATGGGAAGGAAGCTATCTTATCCCCCCAGCCACCCCCATACCAGACATGTCTGGAATGATAGGAGGGTGGTAGATGAAGAGGAGGAGAGAGAAAAGAGGAGATGTGAATGGATAAGAGGAAAGATTTAAATACAATATATAGGAAGGCAAGTATTGTAATAGTTCGATGGCTCATATATTAGTCACTGGTCATCCAGACTTCAGGTGTCTCACTGTTGTCTCATATTATGTTGAGATTTTGACCACAATAAATCACCTGGTCCCCAAAATGTCTGCATAGTCAATGTATGTTGTGGAATTTGCATTGATCTGCAACACCCTCACAATCACTCTTGATGATGGGATGTTTCCTTTCTTGGATTAATTGTTTTAGCATGAAGGTTTCGGCGAAGATTTACTGTGTGCATATTGTACATACAATCCAAATACCTGTCAATACTTGTCATTTAAAAGAGTCAAATTGAATGGGACATTGTGCACTCAACACAATTGCACAAAATACACAAAAAAGATGGGTTTTAGTTTTAAAAAAAATCCCCTTCCTTATGTTATTACAGTAATACAATATTAGCAAGGCAGGACTATGTTTTTCTTATTTGTAAGTGATTTCGGATGCTGGCCTCTTGTAAATGAATAAATGTGAATGATGTGTCTTAGATAAGTGGTTCTCAATTGGTTTAGCTGCAGGTACTTAAGAACGTTTAATAAAAATAAAATGAATGTTTAATTAAAATGAATGTTTAATTAATTTTGCAAAATTTTATTTTAAAAATTGTTAAAAATGTTGTCAGCAGTCAGACTCTCACCACCCAAACCTACCTGTGGTCGACACACACCATGTCCATATTGCAAGTGATATTTTCTTTTACCTTTAAAAAAAAAAGCAGTTTTTTTATTTCGCTGTCCTAACTATGTATAATTGTACATTGTTTTATTTCACTAAATCAAGTTGCATTTTAACTGAGCATTTTTTCCTGTGCTTTTTGTGACCCCATCGGATATGCAACCTTGTATGTCATGATCTTTCAGATCAGAACTACTGTTTAGATTATAAACTCATTTGGATTACAACATTTTACCTTTTTTCACTTAAAATGTAAAATTTTCACCCATTATGGTGATCGCAGGAAGTTCACTTTGTGGACACCATTATTTCTAGCTGACATCCTTCCCTTGTTTTCCTATTAATGTTGTCAGACAAATCCTACGCAAATCCACCATCAAATTTCTGGTAACTGTAGCTGGAGTTTGCGGAACACTACTGTCAGGTTTAGTTCAAACAGTGCTGAAGTTTTTGAAAAAAGCTGAATGGAAGTCAAAGGAATTCAACCCCCACCCAAGCTTGAGTAATATTGCGGATATACCTGCACAGCTGTGGGCCCTGCGGCTCCGGACCCTGGGGTCTCCCATCCAATATACTTTTATTAATTTTCTCGTCAAAGTCACATTCCTGGCATTGCAGCACAGTCTGACCTTTGTCTCAAAGTTGCCACTAAATATAAAGGGAGAAAAAAGGCCAAAATGAGAAGCCACAACAAATTCATATGATGCTTTAAATATTAATGAATTGTGAAAATTTATAAAATTTGTAACAGTGTGAAATTTATAGTCTCAAAATATGTATGTTTCACAGCCTGACCGTTATGGTTGACTGCAATATTGACTGCAATTCATGTTTCCGTGGTAACAATGACTTCTGATTGGGGGGTGTCTCTTCAGAATTACAGGCAGTGTAATACTTTTAACAATTCCGCAATTAAATGCTGTTATAAAAAATTTAAATTACTTTGCCTTGTGACTACAAAAGTGTATGGCATTACAAAAGCATACCATTAATTAACAATCTGAAAGCTCATAGTATTGGGCTGTTCTAAAGACTTAGTTGATAAAAATCTCTAAACATTGCTCTACAAAATATAAATCAGATTTTTTTCTGTAACCTCACTGTTTCGCCCTATTTAGTGTACTTTTGTATAATCCGGTTCAGTGCACAATGCTGTACTGGATTTCACCCATGCTAATCATAAGTATTGACAGGTATTTGGACTGTAGGTTGGATAGGCACACAGTCAATTCTTACTTAGTAAGAGGAAAAGTTTACTTTCACTCTCTGCTCCTTGGCTACACTAGCAGGGCTTGTCATGATACCATCAGGAGCCTGTCGGAGCCTGTCTGCCAAACCAACCACATGACTCAGCAGGATATCCCAGGGAACCCTAAAGAGGTCAAAATTATATGTATGGAACAACTAAAACTTACCTTTTTGTATGTAGCAGTTGCTTTTTTCCCAAAGCGACTTACTGTGCATTCATAATATACATTTTCTACATTTAATTTTTGTGTTTCATTGGAATCAAACCCATGACCTCAGTGTGTTACTGGCACCATGCGGAAACCTATTGAGCTGCAGCAAGAAGTTTCCTGCAGACACATGCTTTTGTATATTCACGATAACCCCTAATTCTGATTTAGGTCCATCACCGCAAACTGTTTTACCATCCATATGTGCAACTTTCCCATAGATTTACTCTCCCATGGTTTTACCCAGACCTGGGCGGGTTGGCCTTTAGAGCTAAACTACAAACACATTTCTCTGCCACTATTTGTGAAATATTGGGGGCTGTCATGTTTATGCTGGCGCCTTATCAAAGCTAGATGTAGGCCTGGCAAAACAGGTTTTCTGGAGACGGAAGATTCCAGAAGATTCTGCTGTTCCCTCTGGCACTGTCCACCCCCGATGAGACAAACTAATGATTTATCACCTAGTGGCAACCGCTAAATATCATGTAAAGAATTCCTAACCACCGGCTTTGAGATTTTTGTTGCGCACGGTTGAGTGTGTGCAGTTACAAATACACACAAACAGACCTTCTCTTATTCCTTCTTACTCATACAGAGACATAAAAACGCATTTGACTTACTACACATCAGATAATGGCAGTGTCAAAGGTTTAGTTCACCAAAAATGGAAATTTAGTTGTTATTTAATCATCTCATTTCAAACATGTACGACTTTCTCTCATCTGTGGTTCACAAGTGGAAATTGTGGAATGTTTTTATGCTGCACATTTGTTCGTAGAATAAAAAAGTATGGGGGGCTGGGTTTGTCAATCACTAATATTTTACTTCTTTAGTGTTTCACGGGAGAAAAAGGTCACAAGGTTTGGAACAAGGGGGTTAGTAAATTATGACAGAACGTTTTTTGTGAAGTGTCCCTTTAAATAGTTTGAACACTATAACCATTGGGTATTAGTACCACATTGTACTGTGTGCTTTCATTAACGTTTTTGTCTTGACCTTTCAGGTCACTTCTTAAGACTGGACGCTCCCATGAACAACATCACTACCTCCCTTGGTCAGACCGCTGAGTTACATTGCCACGTTTCAGGAAACCCACCACCTACCGTGCGTTGGCTTAAAAATGATGCTCCTGTGGTCCAGGAACCGCGGCGTGTCTCTTACCGACCGACTATGTACGGCTCACGGCTGAGAATCCGAAACCTGGATACCACAGACACCGGCTACTTTCAGTGTGTGGCTACCAACACATATGGCACAGTATCTACAACAGGAATTCTGTTTGTCAAATTCGGTAAGGACACTTTATTTATTTTTCAAACCAAGATGCCAAGGAGTCGTACTGATCATATGAGTTGTGTTTCTGTGTGTGTTTGGTAAATGTTCCTTACATGTTGTTTAAAATCCATAATCTGTGTTGTCCATATCCAGATCCGGCTCCCACCCCCTTGGCTGGAAGACCCCCAATGTAAGTCCAATTTATCTTCCTCGGCACTGCACCCCATCTAAAATCCTCCATCATCTGTTACTAAATTCACAGGTGTAATAGAAAGATAAAGTTGTTTAGGGAAATAATAGCTTGATTGCTCCTTCCAGAGTTGTCTGGATACAGCCTTAATATTTTATGTGATATAAAGATGTCTACGGAGACTTAAGCATTCTTGTTTCTAAGATATGTATAGTATGTAAGACTGGCACTCCTTCTTTTGTGATTTTAACTTCATGTTTTCAACCTGTTTTTGATTGAATGTCTTACAGGCCATGTGAAATATTTCAAGTGGCATTTTTGGATAGTAATGAAAATTATTTGCTCCAACAATGATTTGTTTACAGCTTGTACTACTGTAAATGATGCAATACATAGCAAAATCAGAAATCTGGTCACGATTTGGTTTGATTCTATTGATTTAATAGTTCTGAGTTATCCACAATCTTGTCTGTTTCAAATGAAAGCTGAAAGTTCATTGTAGATACTAGATAAGAAATAGCTTTGAGATGTTACTAAATGTATATTTCTGATTTAAGTGAACAGTCTAGAACTCTTTAGCAGGTCAAAATGAGGTTAGCAAAGAGAAGATGTTGTGCATGTTGCATGCATGTGTCTCGTTTAGAACCGTAGTTACCATTTGTATGTCTAACTTCATTAAAATCAGCCAGCACCTGTTTGTGTTAAACCTTCAACCAGGCTCAGCACATGTTTCTGTTCAGTTGACAGTCAGAACATTAATATTACTGCCTTGGTGTTTCTCTGGTAATGTTAGCATATTTCCATGCTGCAGGCCTCAACACCTATTCAAATAACATGTAACCATAGATATATAATAGCATATGTTTTTTTTTAGATCGCTTCAATAGTTTTATTTTATTACTAAATAACATGGGGAAGTTGTTATTTGTTTCTACCAGTGTAATTTTTACACAGCCTTTGGTTTATTCATAGATTTTGTCTTTATGTTTGTTCTGTAGAATTAGTTTATTATCTTGACTTTATTATCTTAGTCATGTTTATTAGTTTCAGTCCATTTTATGGACTAAAATAGCATATAATTTTTTGAAAAGTTGATGGTAGCCTGTCTTAAAATATAAACACTTATGTTTTTACATTAGTTTTATATGTTTAAATTAAGAAGATAAATAATTATTTATCTTGAAAATGTATAAATTTAAATTTAAAAAAGATTTGTCAACATAAAGAAAGTGCAACATGTTGGCCTTGACTGAACTAACCTTCTAGTAAAGTTTACCAGTGCTCAGCAAATTCAGTTCAGTTGCGCCAATCCCCAACATACAGTAATTACATAATCTGATCATTTTTGCTTTGATTAAAATTGTTAAATTATCACCATAATACTTCTTGCTGTCCTACTAACCATTGACCCTCAGTTGGCATTTTCGCGACTAATTCCTTTGACAAGATTAACGTTAGCATCTGTTCATATAACGTCACAAATAGCCCCGATCTTGGAAGTAAATAGTCGCGTGGTCTTTATTTACGGAGCTGACGCATGTCTTAAACCAGTGCTGATTTCATTTCTTAGCACTGTGGGTATTTTCAATGGAGATGAGAATCAAAGT
>JAZGTK010004648.1:0-24050 GCA_036877625.1 Ambastaia sidthimunki
TAGAACTAAAGCACAGGGAGAGGGGACAAGAAAAAGTAAAAAAAAAAAAATCATATATATATATATATAATACCTGAGCTAGGCTATATTTTGTTTTGTTTTTTTGGGGTTATACTTTTAAGATTATTTAAGATGGCTTTACAAGTAATTTCATCTTAATATTTTTAATCATGACTTGTGTAACTATAAAGAAATTTTACTTAACACCAGTCAAGATTAAAAACAGTAAGTTGAAATGACTTGTGCAGCTAAGCTGATCAAACTTTTTTTACAGTGCAAAGACAATTACAACACTTTTCCTCAACAAAGTGAGGTAGATAAATCTGTCAGATCCTGAATCTAAAGTCTCATCTGAACACTGTTCAAAGCGGCTGAAATCAAGCATGTCTGTGTTCAGTCAGCTGACTCTAACAACCCCTTTAATTATAGCAGTTTAACTGGGGGGCAATTACCCAGTCACCCAACGGGCCTGTTAGTGTTGGATAACTATTTATTAAATAACTGAAGCATACACAAAAAGACAAACAACCTGATTGACAAACAGACAGATAGACACACAGACAGACTTATAGCGGACAAAAGCATCTTAATGCTTTTTTTGAAACATGATCACATACTGTAAAGTCTTTGGACACAGAGGACATGAATAAGGTCAACTGAGATAATATTAGATAAAAGAAGTTCAGTTATTTGATGGGCTTTATCATAATCTCATCTTCCACACACAAGTCGGTTTTTGTCATCGAAAACGGATCTGACAGGTTCAGTATGTTAGACCTAGAAAACATTCTTGAGCAGCAGAAACCAGGCTAGCAGCTAAACTGGCCCACTTCATATAAGATTTGCCCTTGTCTCCGCTAACTCCATCCCATAATGCCAAAGCAATTGCTGAGTGAGATTATAAAAGGCTGACGCAAAGAACAATTATCATTACTGGGAGAAATGGAAAATGTCATATCATATTTTGTCAACAACAATTTCATCTCTCGGTTATGAGATTGTAGCGGACGAGTGAAGGTGGAGACGAGCAACCATGAGAAGACAGAAAACTGCTACAGCTTTTCTCAAAACTATCTTAACTTTTCTTTACCATTTTTAAGTTATTCTAACAAATTAGGGTCCCAGGGTGATTTTAACAGACACATAAAGTCAGTTGCCCTTAAGTCTAACCACAGATCCACAATAACTGCAGTATGAACATGTTTCACAAAGTATGACAAACAGAAAGTTTCTAAATTCCTTTTTTGTCCATATTTTAATGAGGTATCTATTGTTTTAATAGTGTACACACTTCTTATTTGTAAAATGTTTAGCCTAGTAACTGTGTGTTATAGCACACAACATGTAACACTGTAAAAATGTAAAAATGAGAGTGTGAATCCAAACACAGTTTAATAAAAATAACTGCAAATGAGGCCACCTGCATCACAGTTTAAAATGACCTGAAGGGAAACATGAGGGTATACAAACACCAGAACTTAATGGGGTAACAAGGGGCAGCTGAAAGCAATTAGGAGGAGAAACGGTGAAAAAAATATAGCGTACCAAAACTACAAACTAAAAATTAACATAACACAAGCACCAAGATAGAATGTGACGCATTCAAAATAAAAGTCATTTAGTTTGCTATGTTATATAACACAAAGACATTCTTAAATCATACATTTTTAACTGCAGTTAAACTTTTATACCATATACTTTATACTTCAGGGGTTACTATATGCCTCCCAAACATTCAACTAATTGACAATATATGATGTACCATTAAATGTGTCTAAAAACATTCAGAATAAGAGTCAAACCTGTTAGATAGGGGTGTTTTTGGTCATGTGGTGTATTTATCATAGTGTTGATGAATAAGAGTCTCTTATGTATATAGCACAATTTGTAATTTCCCTGATAAAAGCCTACTGGAGTTCACAGACAGTTAATGGCTGTTGCAGCCCTGATGTTGAATTGAACAAAAGAGAAAGAGACAAAACCATCACTGTACCAATTCAAGCATCGTTTTCATTTAGCCTAATTAACTTACGCAGCGACCATTTACTGAAATGGCTAATCGAGCCCTGTGCAATAAAGTAAGTATGCTAAAATACAACAACTCTACCCCCTCAATGATTCCTGACAATAACAGAGTCTCAGAGGGTGACTGGCACGGGGAAGCCATCGCCCACAAGGTCGTACGCAAGCATGGAAAAGCGGAACCCAAACGAGTCTCTGAGCGGATAATGGTAAGTCGAGTTAACGGTAGCAGGTGTCGCCCGTAACCGTCTGCTGGTGGAACAATATCAAACAGGAATCGGGAAAGTTACCTCAGAGAGAACACCCTGCCAAATCTCTTTAGTCAAACATCTGTCAGACAGATGTGTCAGGGACCAGGAGAGGGTGAGCGAGAGAGAAAGGAAAGGACAGTAAAGTCTGGTTGCTGGCACAATCAAGCAAGATAAACGGCAGAATCTGTTGCTTTATTGAAGATTGTCTGCACCAGCCAGTTCCTTTCCAGGAGGATTTCATTAGCAGCTAGAGAGATTGGCCCAGGTGCCTTAGAGGAAACCACGTGGTTGCCTTAGTCTCATATCGAAAGACACTCATATTCATTAAACCTTGCCAAAACGGGAAAACAATTCTTCCGCTGGGCTAATTACAGATAGTCCCATCTGGCAGCAGGAGATACCATAATTCAGACATAACCAAATTAACATTGTCATTGCATTTCTGGGTCCACGGCGTCAACGTTCTGGCTGTCTTAGGGCTTCTGTTTGCAGAGTAATGACAAAGACTTATGGTGTGGTCCAAACAGAAAAGATTAGTTCTGTTGACTGTACTGTGGTAGGGTTGTTTTACAGGGCCTAACATTGGAACATGCACCCTGTTGCATTTGATTTTTCTCAAATGCTCTAGTTTGAAAAAACAAGCTCAAGAAAATTGACAAAAAAATCTATGTTAGTAGATTTTGTAACAAAAAAAACTATGTTACATTAAAATTAACCAAACATGTGATGATTTTAAACAATACTGAAGGAGTGGCCATCTTTGCTGAGCTCTGATTGGCTGCTGTTAGTCATTAAGTCATTTGTTTTTCTAAATTATATTTTCTCTACAAAAGTTCAGATCAAAAGATATTTAAGATCATGAGAAACATTTCAGTCAAGTGACCATTAACTTGACCGGTTAATGGTCACTTGACTAAGAAATTCAAAGGAAAAAAAGGCATTTAAGACAAAGACCCAAGACCACAGTTGCAATGTTATTATTTTTCCCTGAAGGCTTGTCTGTACTTTAATATATTATCAGTTATGAAATATGGAGAAAGAGGAATTCAAATCAGGCTAAGCTGACCTGAAGAAAAGTTCTATGAATAAGTCCACACCCATGATCTTAGCTGGACCAGCATGACATTAAGAACATCTAATCAAGTGTTCTTTTTCATTCCCACAATTTAGGAGCTTCTGTTAGGGTCAGTGTGTGACTTTATTTTAAGTCTAAAAATGTGTACACTAATTTTACAAAAATTCTTTGTGAGTATCTCTGTATGTAATTGATGGTTTGGTAGGTGGGGTTCTGAGCCCTGCATCACCACCCACAGTGTGTTCTCTGTTTTATTTTTTCGCTCTGTGTTTCACAGAAAAACAAGGAAGCAATCGATTCTCAAGCGTTCTTTGGTGTAAATTGTCATGCTGTTGCATTCTGAGAAAAAGAATTTCCTCTAAAGAAATCCAGAGTAATTTAGACATTAAATGCTTTTCTTTTTAAACATCATGCATGAAAATGTCTGTACTACCTTTTAGAAATTACAAAACAAGTTGTCCTGAGAAACCCCACCTGTCTTTTTGACAGGTTTGTACGAAGCAAAGACCGAGCTAGCCAATCAGAAGCATTCTTCGGTGTGGTCAAAGTCAGCATAATGGTTGAAGTTGCTTACAGCCCCTCTAAAACCGAAGATGTTATTCAAGCGTTGGTTCCTGTCTGAAAGTTTCGATCGGACCCTGCCTGGCACTACGAATTGAGTTCAAAATGGCACAGAAATTCTATTTATTGGAAATGGTTAAATAAAGGCGTGTTAAGGGTGTAACATGAAATACTGGGGCGCAGGTATCACCCCAAAGAACCCTCCATAAATCCATAAATCACTACTAGACCCGGGTCAGCGTATCTTGGCTGTTTCTACTGCAATATATTTCTGGAAAAGGTCATTTTGGTATTAGCTACACTCAGACGCCACAGCAGTTGATGTCTCCCTCTCTTTCTAAAAGACCCACATGGCATGTTTTTTCAGTTCCACGCACTGCATTTTCTGTGATAAACTGTTACAGCCTATTCCCAGCAGAAGAATTGTCTTTATTGCTGATCGTTTAAATGCGTTTATGTTGGTTATTATAGTTCCAGTGGGCATTATGATTATTTCAACTGTATTGCTACTATACGATGATAAAATCGCATGTCTGTTTGTGTCTGCGTGCAAGATGTGTGAACAGGGGTGGATGGTGGGTGTTATGGCCAAAAAAAGCATCGCGGATACAAAAGTAATGCAGATTTTAAAACCTAATGAAAATAAATCATACAAATATTGGTACATTTATAAAACGACAACCAACGTGGGAATAAATAAGAATTGTTTTAACATTCATTTGTGAAAATGATTCATTTCTATTTTACACAAATTATTACTGTCATTATGGCTTTTTTTCTGTCACAACAAACAATTTTGCTACTGATAGATTTTTCTTTTCTTCAAAAGTTGGTGCTGTTGGTTACCAAGGAAACAAACACATGCGTGATATGAAATATGAGACAGGAAGGAGAATGTAAGTAAATATCACACAGACTATATTTGCACACTAACTTTAATCAAGCTGTAATTCTGTCATTTTATGGAAAGAGTTACATTTTAACTGCATCCATCTGAGACAGATTAAACAAAAGAGCCTATCATTTTATTTTTAAAATGTTTAAAATGTCAATTCATTAATAAAAGTTTATTAAAACCAATGTCATCCCTAATGCATTCTGTATACAGTAGACAAAGCTGTTAGTAGACAAATTATTAAACTAGTGAGAGTAAAAAAGTATGTTTTAAGGGAGTTCAACTACTAAAAGCACACAGGACATTTTTTAAAAAAAACACCCAGTTGCTGGTCCTGCAAGTCAGCCACTGTAGAGATTAAACATGTTCTGCTAAAAATAAAGGCCAGCAGAAAGATCTACTATAGATAAGATGGCAATTATCATTTGTAGAGATTCAGCAGAGATTCAAAGCAAAGATTTAAACTAAAGTTAAAACCACAAGAGGCGTCACAGATGACACTCAGACGGCAAACATTCAAAACGAGTTTCCAACTCAGAAACGCAATTTACAGCAAAGATTAAAAAACTATTAGACAGTTATACATATATCAGATCTTAATCAGATAGAATAAAACCTTGGATTAATCAGCTAGTTGTGAGGCTGTGAGGGGAAATTTACATAAAAAGGTTTGTATACCAGAGTTTGCTAAAAAACAGAATAAAAAAATGCTACAGTTAACATTTAAAAAATTATGATTGGACAAGACACATCAAGATACCAAAAGTTGAAAGATACCATCAAGTTATCAAAATATAATTACATCCGATATATTTTATTTCTTTTTTCCTTGTCTCAAGAATTATTAAACTATATTTCCTTGATGTAGTATCTCTCTCAATATTTCTCATTGACACTATCTCTCAGCGCTGATAAGAACTCTCCACATATATTCAACAACCTGGGCTTTTTTTCCCCTACCGTGCAGCTATAGCGAGACCAAAACCATCAGTAGTGGATTAATGCGGGTGTCATGAAGCATGCAGTCGCAAGGCCTGCGGTGAGAGAGCTGTGGGGGATACCTGTCCCTGTCGTCTCCCCCCTTGAGCAGCCGTAGCATCGCTAATGTGCATTAGCCTCTACGGGGTGAATGATTTGGTCTCTGTGTCAGAGACAGCCATCTGCAGTGGCCCCCGCCTCCCCGGCTTATTTGTTTGACTGTTTTCTAGAACAGCCCGGAATAAATGTGTCCGACAGGCGCCTGGTAAACTCTCCCCTAACAGCCCAATCTGGAGATGAGGCCGTTGAGCAGTTCTTACAGGAAATAGAGAAGCTTTAATATGATAAGACCAAGGTCAGAGAGACAGACAGAGGTAGACAAAAAGAAACAAATGGACAGAAAGAGAGGCAATTTTCTCCAGATTCAAGAGAGGAGAAGATGCTGATAGGCCGGCGGTCCACAAGGTCACAACACTAAAGTCGATTTAAATTTAGCAGGGGGATATTTAAGTGGATGAATGGACCATTACTTTAAATTAAGATAAAAAGAAAAACAAGATAACATTGTGTATTTACGTTGTACGCAACCACATACGTTTTATAGACAATCACCTGAGCTGTAAATGTGGCATCGGAACAATGCAGGCTGGCTGATTATTGGCTGAAAATGCAGTCCCACGTGCCTATCCTGAGCTGCGATGTAAAAAGACAGAACAAAAATGGGGGGGGGCATCATATCACATACTTGCAATTTACCTCATTTTTTCATCAGAATACACGGCAACTTTTGAATGGAGATTTTTTGGGGGTCTGCAGTCATCTGGCCATCTGGGCTAACTGGCCGCACCTCACGCTTGATTTCATTTAATACTTCTATATGCATGAATAAAAGCAGGGGTAAAACCAAAGGGGACAGCAAACTACGTGTGTGACAAACAGACGTATACACACAGTCCTTTCTCTCTGCCTTTATTTCTGCATTAACCGGCAACACTTAATCAGATTAGCCATGATGTCACTGACATTTCTTGAAGCCAGCGGCTGGAATCTGCGGTGTGTAAATGTTTGAGCTAATGTGCAACACTCCTCTCTGTTTGAATTAATTGTCTTAATTATGGCTGCGTTGTCCTGCTGCGCACACACAGAAAAAGAGCCTCTGCTCTCTGTGAAGTGACACACACCATCACCACACACACACTAACAAACACACACACTTGGTCATCTTCTAATCAATGATGTCAACGTTCTCTGCCTACTCATAAACACTGTCAGAAGCTCAGATCCAAAAGCTAATGAGATGCCCACCTGGCATCTGAAGCCATCACAGACTTCTGTTGCCTTCTAAGATGTCTTAATTTGGCCAAATTCATAGGCAGCACTGCATGAATTCCTTATGAAGAAGGAAACTCCAAGAAACAATTAATAGCATTAAAATTATAATCGTTGTTGCTTAGTTCACTACTTCACTAAAAAACAAACAATAAAAATGACTATTTTGCCCAACATTTGTATGTGTGTGAAGACTGTTTATCTAGGCAGTCAACAATAAAGGAAACTACCTATAATATGATGTTTGAAATACCACGTGTTGTACACAATTGCTTTGTTGGTTTTGCAAAACTGATTTTAGATAACTACACCAGTGTGAGAAACACCAGTTATACGTATACTGTACTTTACATAGATATAAAATGTCTGTTGCCCATGTACTGTAAATACACTGCTCTCATATAAATGCGGCCTTATAAGCCGCCCCCACAAATAACAGGGAAGATAATATTACATTTGCACAGACAAGACAACAGCCTTTCAAGGTCTGTCATGAAAAAATGCTGAAAAATAACTTTCTGAATACCTTTACAAAGATCCATTTCATTGAACAGTTAAAGGGTAAAACAATTTACTTTCAATATACTAAAAGCCTGGGTAATTTAAAGCAGACGTAGAATAGCAAAAAAAAGTTGTTTTTTGCAATAGAGCTGATTTGCATTGTAAAAAAAGCTTCCCTGGTCTGTAACACAAGCATAATACATTCAATTTGTTCTACTGTGAAATTGTAATTAAAGACACACACCAAAAATACGTGGCAAAGTTTTCAATCTAGTTTGCGACTCAAACCGTCTTCTTAGAAGGCGCTGATGTCCCAGCTGTCAAGAATAACAGCATTTTCACACTTTATTAACACACATACAGTATATATATTTTCTCTCAGGCAGTGCCACGGTCTGCTCTCTCTCACTAACAGTGGTCTTCGTGTTACAGCCCAGAGTGTCATTTAGACACTCAAACGATGCCATTCTGAAGCTGGTATTCAAATGCTTTCTGGCAATTACAGGTGTGGAGGTGGATAGATGTGGGAGGATGAGACAACGCAGTTCCCTCAGAGAAACTCAGAGCGACCCGGACGGATCGAGGCTGCAGATTCAGCCTCGCATGTTCAAAGTGTCAAACCTGGCAATTGGCATTAAAGCAGGAGAGACAACTGTAATTATTTTGCACAGCATATACATGTGTTCCTGTAGATTATTGCTTTTAGTTAGACATCCTAGATTGCTTTTGGAACGCTGTGTCACAAAGCATTCTGTAGTTCACTAGTAAGTGCACTCATATTCTCAGAAATGTTGTCATG
The DNA here is from genome assembly GCA_036877625.1 of Ambastaia sidthimunki. Classification (NCBI taxonomy): domain Eukaryota; kingdom Metazoa; phylum Chordata; class Actinopteri; order Cypriniformes; family Botiidae; genus Ambastaia; species Ambastaia sidthimunki. Next base: position 8,412 of record JAZGTK010004648.1, read on the forward strand.
TTATGCTTGAGTCGTCACTCACATCAGAAAATGAGGATGAGCAATCAAAAGCAATCGACTGTCAATCAAAAGTTTGGACACACCTACTTATTCTTTACTATTAATATTATTTATCACATTTTGAAGTATTGAAACATTTACAAGTATAGAAATTCAGTAGTTTTTATATTAGATATTTTAATTCATTCAATTTATACATACACAATTCATATTTGCCTCCAAGATATTTTTAAGTTTTAAACATGAGCCGTTAAATCAAAAGGGTTTTAGGACCATGAGAGCACTTAAAATCATTTAAGTGTGCCCGAACTTTTAACTGGTAGTGTATTTCAAAAAGAGCACTACAGGTTTTAACAGCTATAATGATGCACAATAAACAAAACAAATGGCATGAGAAGGCTATCAGTCCGTCTGTTACACAGCAATGTTGATAAACACCAGTTAAGTTTTAATGTCCGACATAATAATAGCAGGTAATTGAGTCATCAGTGTCCCAATGTTTATTGCATAAAGGCACTTGCAAATTTAAGTCCACTACATAATGGTTCACAACACAGGGAACTAGGATGCACAATGAGGCACAGCCAGAGGTTCACACTTCCTGTGGGAGAAAGGAAGTGTGAATGTGTTTGAATTCAGTGAATGTTGTTCATGAAAGAACTGACCCAAAAGGGCGTTAATCGACTCTTAACTGTGTTTCAGGGATTCTAACAAATGAGTGTCTTAGAGATCGACCTCATCCTCGAAGCCCTGCAGCAAGATTTCTCTGGTGTGCAGACACGCATCCATGCGCACGCTCTCTCCTACGCCCAGTTAAGCTAGTCTCATTAATAAACACTCCCGGGGCCTGGCAGGGTGGGGTCCAGCAGCAGGTTCATTCTTCCAACAGTAAGCCCATGCTGGTCCAGACGTTATTAATGACCCACTGTGCCAGCTCAGTAGCGTCTGACAGACCATGGCGAATAAACGTCAAAGCCTCACCTATCTGTTGGTGGAGGAGACAGTCAGTAGCAAAGAACAGAGAGAAGGAGTCTAGCGATGTCTTACGGGTGAAAAACGCACAAAAGTTACGAGAAACACAGAATCAATGTGACAGTTTAAAGCAACAAATGACTCCATCTACATCAGCCCAACTCATTCATACAACAAGACTCTGATAGTGATCTAACCAAATCATTTGTGTCCCAATCATTTGTGTACAATATCAGCAAAGGGGACTCAACCTTTCACAGGCTAAAATGCATTCTGCAACATACCACCGCACCACAGATCTGCTCTTCTGATCTACTATCAGTACCATTTTTCTGTCTGGCTTCTGCAAATAGCCTGTCGAGCTTCTATAAATTGAACTGGGCGTCTCTTCCAAACGCGTGTTTACAGGATGGGGCTGTAACTAACGGCAACGGCTCGTATCAGATATATCGATGAGAGCTCGCTCTGATCTGCGGCTGGAGTCGTGAGAAAAGGAGGGTCACATGGGTCCGATAAGAACAATTAATGTCGTTTGTGGCATCATAGCAGGTCAGAAACAAGACTAATCAAATTTACAACCACCCTAACTGCAATGTGGCCACACTTATGTGTTCTCGATTGGCCTGATTTCTGGTCAGTAAGTGGAGAGGTGACTGTTGTGATCTGGCCTCGCTGGCTTTAATTGAAGGAGAAGGGTGTAATTTCTGTGACACTAGTGGCAGCAAATGGAATCCCGATTAGTTTGAGATGCACGACTGGGCTGGACTGAACTGCACTGGCAGACCAATGGAATGAATTGGGGGCGGTATGATGAAGGGACAGTCTGAATTTTTGCCATATTTTAACCATTTTGCATGGTGACACTAGTGGTACCCTGTGCTGTTTACACATTATTTTAATGCAACTCAAATCTTTTTTAAGTGTGTTCCCGGTAAGCCGATTTGTGATACGGTAGTTATCGTTGTGTCGTACACACTCACCGTTGCATCATTCTCCTGCGCTGTACAACGCAATACAGGATTTAGTTTGCGACGCCGTGCTGCGTTTTGACATTTTGAGCTCTGCGTACATGCATGTCAAATCCTTGTGAATACACATTCTCAAATTCTGTAATTCTGCATTAAACATACTGATTTCATCAGAGATGAAGACACACACTGTGTATGATAATCCTTGGGAAAACTGACAGCTGACTCATATTCCACTGAGTCTCTTCTGCCTTTACTGTGCAAAATATAAAATGCATTTGGAAAACACAGAAACCAACAGGACGGAAAATCTGATGGATCATACATGGCCTTCACACCTCCACAAACACCTTTTACATTTCAATGTGTGATGTAGTAAACAAGGGAACACAATGAAATCGATAATGCGTATGTTAAAGCGTATGACATATTTACAAATGTTAACATACTGATAAGGAATATTTATGGACCTCTAAGCAGAAAAGCAACATAAAAACACACACTTGGTGTTGCTGATATAATAAAGATGTTGGAAGCCAAGCATGAGACAGTGAGACGGGACGCAACAATGGCATGTCAATAGATTTCATTGAGCCTGATCCTGCAGCCACAGCTATTGAGCCACGATAAATGTGTGTAATACCGTTAATACATGTGTCAGGAGCAATTATAGGAGCTCAGATGATGCTCTGTAAGTAGAGAAAGGCTCATTTATAAATACACACAAATAAATAACATTTTAACTTTTCACATAAATAAATAACACTTTACAACTACTGCTGGAATGCGAATGACAAACCGTAAAAATATTTACATATGCATATAATGTTTGTTAATATTAAGCATTTTCTTCACTATACTACAATATATTTAATCTTTATTATGCACTTCACTGAATTTTGTCTCCCTGGTAACTAACTGAAGCACAATGCTCTTGATATATCTTTAGTGTTTGTTGGTTGTGATGATGGAACAAGTAAAAAATTGAGCCTCTTGCCACAATAAATACTTTATAAAATGTTATGTTTTATATTATAAAAGTCTGGGTAAAAAGGTAAAATAATAAAATCTGTACAGAAAAGCCATTTAACAGAAACGTAGAAAAATGAAATTATTAAGTCAAGGTAACTGGATTCCAAAACGTTTTATTGTGACCTTGAAATAAAAACAAAATAAAATAGTTGAAATATGTTTGTTTTAATACAAATTCTTCTGGGAAACAAAAGTGCCTGCAGCTGATAAAAACACTCAAGAGGGGGAAAATAAATGGAGCGTAAGAAAAATGCACAAGAGAGCAAATTACAGCAAGACATTAATTGCAATTAAGTCAAATGGCATGTCAGTTCAATTTCTGTCTGCATTATTATTACTAACCTTTAAGAAAAATAAAACAAACCAACAACGATGATAACGTAACTGTGGCAATAAAACTCAATGAGTTGATTCTTGTTTTAAAGCAAAATCAGGCTAATAAGTCAGCAACTCCTTTATCGCATATCTTTCTCGCATTCTGCCTGCGACGTCTGACTGAACAGTTCCGCATGGTTTACCCCCACAGCACCGCATGCATTTCTAAAGGCGCAGGATGAACAGCGTGCTCCATCACTCGGCCGAGCTCACCCCTGCATTCAAAACGCTAACATATGTAGCGCGCTAACGCGGTTAGAGGCCGCTCCTCAGATCCATGTCTGCCCATTAAACGCAGTTAAACTCGATTCCACAGCTCCATCCACCTATCAATGTCAATTGTGTTAGCCGGTCTCATTGCAGATGGCTCTTAGCGATGGTGGGGGGTGGGTGTGGTCGGGGAGGGATGTAAAAGTTCCACTGCAGCTAATGCGATGGGCATGCGCCTCTAAGAACTTTAATTATGTTAAACTGTCTCTGGTTAATTCCATCTTAACCCCCTAATAAGAGTTAGCCTAAAAGGCCAATTAAATCCTGCTTGGCTACATCACCTCGGCACAGAACGATGTGGCCTTGTGGCCATTCGCATGCATTGGAAATGCGACGGGCCCGGCTCGCGTGGCAGGTATTCTGATTCATGGCACGTTGTCTCTGAAACGTCCTTAATTGAAAGCGAGCATGACTGTTGGCAGACAGCAGTTTCCTGACTTTATTAAAGACAGCACGCAACAAGGATGCTGGGGGACGCTGACGTCAAGCGAGAGATGAAAGCTAATGCACTGGATGGAGGCTGAGGCATAGAAATAAAGGGCTGTGATTATCCAAAGAGCCAAATGTGCGTGAATGAGAGACAATCACATTGGTGGATCGGTCATGTGTCATCACATTGTGCTTCTATGTGACTCAAGTGTGACAAATGAACTAATCCAAAAAAATAAGCAATATACAGTATGCAACATAATGTAAGAGGTATATAAAATAAATCATATATCCTAAATTGTTAACGTCACCCAGGTTTAAACTGGTTAGCAAGTATATCCAAGGTGCATAGCTGGATTTGTTCCAAGTTGTTCTGGTTAAGCTAAGTTAGCTATAACACCACCATCCTTGATATAACTCAACATTATATACCACTCAACATGAATAAAAAAAGTTTAAAAACATTCTTAAACTATCAGGTGTGAATCTGTTTAACCTTTCACACAACTCCTACTTTACACTTGTTTTTAGATAACTAATAACAAGACCAAATTATGCAAAATGAATAAATAATAATAAAAACATTTAAACATGATAAAAAACAAATCTCAGCATTTATGCATTTATATATTATTTCGTTTTTTATTATTACATTAATATTTGGATTCTGTCTGTTTAATTGCACCATGTGGCCGTGTCCCACAACCCAGTTAATTTTAACCTGATGTTAGAAGGTTCGGGCATCTTCTGTCTGTCACATACAGTTAAGCATTTGGATCTTATCTACACATCACATCTTCACAATATTGATGCTGGCAGCAAGAGAAAATCACCAGCAGGATACATGAAGGAAATAGACACAAGCAACAATGATTCCAGCCTGTTTGAATTCACACAAGCAGGCCTTTAAAACCCTCTAACCCAGAGAACTCCAGCACAAAAACACACAGGCACAATCTACACACAGACAACCTCAGAAATGAAATGAGGAGCTCACTCTGCCTGGAGCAAACAAGTATAACAAAAAAGTTGAAACCACCCACACAAAAACGTTTTCAAGCACACGCTATTTGCATAAACGGAGAGCGAAATTCACACACATTTTATGTAGATATGGGTCCGTATTTGCCCAAAACACACAGACTGAAAAGAGAGAAAATGACAGCTGGTAAGAGGGTAGAAAATGACACATCTCCCACACACAAACACACACACACACGAGTTGCCCTCCCCTGACTCACAAAGCAATGTGAAGACCATTTTTACTCTCATCAGCGTTCAGTAATGAAGCAGCGCTGAAGACAACATGGCCACCGAGTGATTTATCATCATTCTGAGCCCTATTTCATTCCTCTGATTACTGCAGGCAGCAAACATGAGGAGCAAATTAATGAAAATGTTGGGGAATTATAAACTCCACTTTGCCCCTACCTTGCCTGAATTATCTAGCATAGCGGTGCCGAATTAAGCCCTTTGATAATATATGAGGAACAATTTTGTGTTTAACCTACAAACCTTCCCTTTCTTGAGGGAATGGAAGCACGGAAGTCTCTGGCAGTGAGGGAGCCCGGGAAAAAAAAGTGTAACATGAAATATGAGGCAGAAAAGGAAATAAAAGGGACCTGCCTCCCGTCTGGCACCTTCTCTCCCTGCGTTACCTGCAGAAGGCCGTGGGCCAGCAGGCAGGCAAGTGTCCTTGTAAAGAAAATTGGGAGATAAAAGGTCCCTCCTTGAGAATTTGCAACTCTGTGTCCTCTTACTTTTCTCATTACCGGCTTCAGATGCCGTGTAAAGCTGCAAAGGATCTACACAAGTCAAAAGTTCCTGCTGTCCCCATGGGATCCATCTTTGATTGGGGGACATGAGATCCAGGACCAAGCTCCTGGGACCCTCAAGCCTCCTTTTTTGTGTAAAACTGGTGCCCTTTTTTCATCTAACCTGGGACCTTCACAGGAGACTGTAGAGATGACAGGGGTGACGGAGTGGCTTTGAACTTCCATAAATGTTTTTTTTTACTAGAACATTGAGTGTGAATTTGTGTATACGTAGTTTTCTGTAGCCTGACAATTAAAAGAGGAAAAGGGTCTGGTGCTTTTTGCAGCTTAAACTGACCTGCAAAAAGAATCACTCGCTTAGACAGGAAGCGCCGTTGACACTTTCTGTGAATGATTTTAAAGAGAAAAATGTAAAACAATAATTAAAAGTAGTAATATAAAAAATAATAGTAGTATGGTACAATGGTGCAAAATATGGGGAGTGTTGCATGCAAGTCAGCCAATCAGATTAGTGCTTACTAAATGAAGAAAGTCTTGTTTAAATATGTATCAGATGAACTGTAGTTTGTGGAATGAGCTGGTATTTAAAGTATGTAATTGGGAGTGAGAGCCTCTCATTGGCAGAGCAAAGCAAGCCAGGGGCATTAGGGGCTGACAGATGGAAGGGAAGGCACAAGTTGCTATGGGAAATGGCTGATGGATGGCCCCATACGGGCCGCTTAATAGGGCGTAAGTGCTGAATCTGGTTGGAAAAGAGGCTCTCAATGAGAATGTGGATGAGGACAAATGTTGCAAAAACACAGAGTGAAGGTGGTCTTTGTACAGACTTTTAAGACTAAGCATGTTTAATATAAGAATGTAGTTCAGACATCCAGCACAAATTAAATAGGATTAAATAGTAGGATTTACTAAAAAGTCATTGACCAAAGGGCAGTATCTAGAATTTCCTCTGTAAGTCAGCCCACCTCTAGAAAATCCAGGTACATCTAAAATGGGTCACGACAGTAGACTCAGTGTCTAAAAACTGGTCAATTAGTGAATATTGCTGTATTCAAATTTGTTTTAACATTTTTGGTGCTTTTTTTATGGTAGTTTTTAATTAGTGTGTTGACACAGACAACTCAAAATGATGTTTTTAAAGTAGCATTTTACAAAGTTTTAAAACAGCACCTTAAATTCTGTTGCCCTCCATCTGGCTGTTTTCTAATCACAAAAATACATCTTATATAAAAGCCACAACCAGCCTAATTATACAAGGCTTCCATGAGACCAATTAGTCAACTAGTCATTTGGGCAACTCACCAACAGGATTTTAAAAAATTTATACTACCAGTGAAAAGTCACTTATTCATTATTTATTGAGACTCATCAAAACTAATGAATAATATTAAAGAAACTATCGAAATTATAATGTGACAAAAAATCAAGACTGTTATATTAGCATTTTTGCAAAAACATACTCTTGGCATCTTATCAACCAGCTTTTTGAAGAAATTCCCATATATGCTTGGCTCTTATTGCCTCCTTTTTCTTCACTGTTTAGTCCGAATTATTTTATTTCAACATTTTTTAATTACAGTTTTGATTTGTAATGGAAGATGTATATGTATGTTAATACATTTTTTTTTTGTCTACAAATAGTGATTTCAAACATTTCAGCAAACATCTTTTAGATCAAGAGGGTTTTAAGATCATAAGAAACATTTTAGTCAAGTGACCCTAAACTTTTAACCTTCAGTGTACTGTAGTTTTGCTCTTCACTAGTTAAACCTTAACCATGACAAACCAGGTGTTGTTAACAACCCAGAGCACAGTGAAGTGGTTCGCATAATCACGTACGAGTCTCAACATCAAGACACACTTGAAGCAGTCGCGATGCACAGCTTATATCCAGTGACAACCTGGTGGAGAAACACTTGTGTCTTGATTGCCTGATGTTAATTAGGTCTTCCTGTCTGCTACCTACAACGCTGTCATCTTCACCTGCCCACTGATGAGTGAAGATAACCCGTCAGAACAGCACACAAGTATGCATGCTTAAAACAAAATGTGTCATGTTACAGAGGTGCAGCAATCGTTTCTGAAGTGAAGAGTACAAAGAATACCAGAAGACTAAATTACCAAGTTTTCTGTTTTTCAATGTGTTTCATTTTTTTATTTTATTTTTACTTTTGTCCATCTTAATTGTATTTGCATCTTACTTGGATTGTCTTAGGCTAGGAGCATCAACCTTCCACCTGTATGCCTAAACAACATACTTCATAACATTCTTCAGTGCCCTAGTACATACTGCAATATAAAAGTACAAGCATTCAGACACAGCCAATGTCTGACTCATTTGTGAAAGTTAAATGAGTAGAATAAGCAATTAAAAAGTACAATTTACAAAAATCGAAAGCCCCAAACGTAACCGTTTTCTTTATTTTGCTGTCTTTCATGTTGCGAATTACACCCTGGACGCAGGTGCAAAACATACTTTCGAACGCTGTGAAAAGCAGTCGAGGTCAGCGTCAAGGAAACATCTCCATCTTCAGCCAGTCTAGAGAAGAACAAAGAACACTTGTTTCTAAAGCCAGGTTTTTGTGACTTTGTTGGAAAGCTCGAAGGAGAATGTGTGATACAGCATGTACAGTATGTGTTCTTTTTTGTGTCTTTGGGGGCAGAACGAGAGAGATGGTGCGAAAAAAGGAAAGAAGAAAGGTTTTGCCCGTGGGGTACTTTCTCAGAAACTACAGGTCTTGTCCAATGAGACGGTGTCTAGCACTTGCCAAATCGAGGCTTCAAAGCGTTTGTGCTGCTGTGAGGACACTGTGCAGAGGCACCAGCAGTCACATGACATTATCACACCATGTCACGACAGCTTGTTATTAGTTATCCTACGGAGACGGACAGAACTTTTGTGTAACATTCTAGAACTGTATGCTTTTAAATAAACAGTTCACCCCAAACTGAAAAGTTTGTCATCAGTTACTCACCTCTAAATACACAAATGTATAAATGTCTTCTGAAAGCTGACCACCAATGATGTCAGACGTGGAATGGCGTGTTAAAACTGGTTCTAACATTCTGACCGAGGGTCAGAAAAAGTCAAACAAATAAATAACATAAAGGTAGTTCAGAATTTTATAGGAATAAACCATGGCAAACTTTTTGTTTTAGGGTGAACTATTCCTTTAAATTCACATCTAGAATGATATTAACTACACATGCAAAAACAGTGTTGAGATTCTAGAACATCAGACTACATCAATCTTCTCGTTGATTTAAATTTTGTAATTAGCAGTTTCCACCATTAGCACTTTTGTTGCTTAAGTTTTGCTCTCCGATACAACCAAGTGTTCTTACACATTACACCCTCAGTATGGATGAAGCATCTTGCGGAAAGGTAGGTGGTAACGCTAAGGTCCAGATGTGCTTTTAAGCAATCTATCTCATTGTTCCTCTCTCCTTCCATGGATTGTGCTGATCCACTGTTCTTCTTAAGTAATCCTCTGGGTTGCCCAGGCTCCAATCCAGGCTCTGCAGGCTTGGGGCCAGCAGCAGTGCTGTTAGACTGATGGAGTATTCGGCAGGCCTGCCTCTTGATCAGACCTTACCGTGTGCCCCCCTGGAGGACCGAAGAATGCAGGCATCCATCTTCTTTAAATGCCAAGCGACTGCCAGAGTACCACGTCTCACTAAGTGCAAGATTAAGCTCTGTTAACCAACTCTCTAAATCCACTTTACTGCAGCATAGGCTAGATATCGGTATTGGTGATAACCATCACGCCCACAAACCCCTAAACCCCCCTTAACCTCTACCCACAATCCCAAGCTTCCATGACCCAGGTCAGCAATACATTACCTCAAGCGATCAATTAATAGATTGGCCTGTCTGGGCTGCCGTAACTAAATCAGCCAATTCTGATGATTCAGCAAGGGTCTGGGAGACTGGGCGGCTGTCACTAATCAACGACCACCACCAGCCAGGACAAGTATGGACATTTTCCTGCCATCCAACCTTAATTTATTGCAAACTAGTGCATTGATCAACCTCGTGCCAAGCTTGAGCTTGAAGAAAGATTACAGCAAAGTGTGACGGGCGGTGGCAAAAGTTACAGCAGTGTTACTGTGAAAATTGTTTCCACTGTAAAAATCTACAACACACCTTTAGCTACCTCACTCTACCCATCAGTCCCTGTGGCTTGATGTCAACACTGCTGACGTGAGGTAAATTCGAGGTAGTCTGTACTAGCTGAATAATGAAATACTGTGAAAATATATGAGATTTAAAAAAATATAACACCTAGTGGAAAACTACAGTCTGCTACAACAGAATGCTTTCAGTCCAGACTGCACTGTTGCTGAAACTGTCTAGACACAAGGTAATTGTGGATTATTTTCAGTTGCCAATCAGTCACAACTCTGAGCGTGCAGATTTCGAAAGGCAGCTTTCAATGTGCCACATCCAGTAATGCTTAAAATATTTTACTAGTATAATATTATAAAATAAAGCAGCTGTTTTGGCACAGAAGTCAGATTTAGCATTGAATAGTTATGACTAATGTTGTTTCCATCACAAAAAAGTAAATTACTAAAAAAATTTGATGAAGTACCGTACATTTGTAAGGTTCATAATTAACGTGATTATGGAAAATTATTACATTACATAAAATATTCCGTTCAAATTGTCCACAAATAAAATCCATATAATATATACTCCATATAATATATATAATTTCGGTCATAGCACTGAACCACAGCTAGGAAATGAAATTTCTACCATGTTAGACATATAGGACAGGAAAACTATAAAACAACAAATAATGAATTCACCTTGCTTTCCGAGTCTATTTTTACTCTTTGCATTAGATCACGTACTTCAAGCTCCCAGCTGCAGCTCACCAACAGCAACTACTGAAATTAATGAAGCATTTTAAAGTGAGCTGAGAAACTATTGAACCTGGGGAAAAAGAAGCTTATTATAACAGCACAGACACAAAAAATAAACAGTATGATGATTTGGTTAGATTTCCAGGTCTGCATGTTTTGTGATTTAGGAGCAAAGTCCCTCAAGCAAAAAACATCTCAAAGCTAATGTCAGCTCAACGTATGATCACAAATAGCAGAATTATGTGTGCAACGGTTTAACACAGAGCTGTGTGATTCATTAAATATTCACAATATATTCACACTGAAGCCTGTACCTTGTGAAAATCAGTTTTATAAAATGGTATTTAACTATAAAATTGTTAAATACCATGTTTTACTATAGAAAACGTGCATTAATTGGTTTCTATTCAGCGTCATCCATCCATCTGGTCAAATGTACCGTTCTTTTGATTAAAAAAAAAAGAAAAAAATCAGTTTAAAACCCATCTCAAAGAAAAAAGAAAACATATCAAAGCAAAGACATTAATACTGAGATACTATTTACATATATATCAACTGAAAATATTACGGTAAACATGTATATATTGCCAGTATATGGAACATGGACATGCATGTATGTGGTGCAAAAGCTAGGCGTTTCAGAGTCTAACCACCACAATATATAATAAATGCATGATTATGTGTGGTAATGAACAGAACAGAACACACACATATTTCACATAAAACATAATGAAATCAACCTCAAGAGATACTAAAACTCATATAAACCATTCCAACCCTGCAAACATATTTCCTAACAGTTCAGGAGTTTATAATTGAAGTGGTGATGTTGTGTTTTGACTAGAGGGGCAGCACTAATCAAATGAGAGGTTGTATTTAATACCCCTTCAGTTCCCGTATGGTGCACACACAACATTAGGAAACACACATTAGATTACAACAAGAAGGAAGCCATTGATTACTGCATAGCAGCAGAGTTAGACAGCCTGACTGATAACAAACTGATCGATATTACACAACACCTGCCAATCAAAACCTGCCAATGTAATAACAGCTGTTTCAAATTCACACACACACACACACACACACACACACCAATCATTTAATAACAGTTGTTTCAMATTCACACACACMCACACMCACACACACRCCAATCATTTAATAACAGTTGTTTCAAATTCACAAACACACACACACACACACGACAGCCGCACTGCTAAATAAATAAGCACTCTGTGAGAAATCTTATATTGTATATGCCAACCCTCTCAAAAGTATGACCACCGTAAATATATATCTGTTGATGAAAATGCTTATTTTCTTGTCATAATGGGTTATGGATGAGTCACGCGCAAAACAGGATGTAAAAGAAGAGAATAAAACGCTTGCTTCAATTAGTCCCCTCGTAAAACCTTGATAAATTTCTTTATTAAGACAGTAAGTCTTACGGCGTACATTTACGGCGTACTGCACAGACGTGTGCGGTAATAACCGGCGCGTCTGAACTTTTGAGCAGGTGTGGGAAGATATTAGACTTACGTTGTTCATGTACTCGCTCAGCAGGTCTTGCAGGGCCTGACGCACTGCGTTGCACTCGGCTACGATGCGTTCGCGGCGGTCGTCGCGTGTGCAGGAGGAGTCGGCCATGAGGGCGGCGCCGCTGATGATGCTCTCCAGACGTTCCTCCAGCGACGGCCTGAAGCGAGCCTCGCTGAACGTTAGCGGGTCCAGAATGATCTTATTCTGAAATTAAAAAAGCAATTACAGTTACGAATGGAGCGACGTTCTGAAACGAAAGTAAAAAGCACTTTTTGGAACCCTGAAGGAAGCGTGTCACTTCTTTGATATTAAAATACTTTCTCAAAACAAGGTAACAACCCACAGATTACTTCATGATGTTGTCACTTTTGATTTACAACATGAATTTGGCATTGCGAATGCACGAATGCGAGACGCTCTACGATAGCAATTTATTTGGAGATAAGCTGCTGTGAGAAATACGTTACACTAATAAAAGTGAAAATGGAAAATGCACACTAAATGCGTTGTTATTAATAGCAGCATATTTCAGCAATATTGTGAGAAGGGATCATGCCAGAGTTCACTTTACCACAGAACACCTTTTTAATTGGATGTCACTAGTTTACACAAGAGTTTGCGCAACAAAACTAACTAAACTCTAATGACAAACAGACTCGAGCTTGAAAAGCACTCTTGGTCACACAAACCTAGAAAATATCTTCTCTCAAGGAAATCTTTCTAACAGAACCTAGTGATTGCTGTACAAAGCAGGTACGTAACAAGCCCTGGAACATGTCTGGCATAGTTCATGGTTTGTTACAGCCCGTTTCCAGAAGCTTCTTTGAGGTGACCTTCAAGACGAGCTCTGAGGCCTCGGATTCAAGCACATTGTGATTTAATGGAGCTTATAACCACAAGACGGAGACTCAAGAACACCCTCCTTTTTATTGTTAAAAAGTAGCTACCAAATACAAACTTTACGATCTCTAGTGCCAAGATGGGAAAATTACCATATTGATGGTGGCAATATTGTGTTTTACGGCTATATATGAATACAGCCCGGCAGCAGTTTGCATTTTGTGGACTTTTGGTGGTTCAGGTGAGGTGGAGAACGTATTTAGGAGAACTGAGTGTGTCTGGTGTCTGTGTTCCCTTTACTTTTGAGACTAACATAAGACTAACATGTGCAATTTGGACCTGGCAGTTAATAAGTTCAGAAAACGTTCATCATATGCCAGTATGCATTTCCTGTTTCCTTCCGCAAGTCGACAGGAAACAATGTTCACATCTTTCACAGGTGCTAATCATGTACGCCAATACCACCAGCCGACAACATCACAATTAGAGAAAAAAAACACTCTCATAATAGCCTGTTGCCATGGAGATCAATCCTAAACAAACATAGCAACAGTCCATCTCAAAGATAGAAAAGTGCTCATTTATTGGTCTGTTTGAAATCGAGATTCTTCAACGAGGAATGAGAGAAAGAGAAAGAGAGAGAGAGAGAGAGAGACTTTATTTATCCTGTAGAATGCTCTGGCTGCAGTCCACCTTCTTCTGAAAGTCTGAATGAGGGACAAAATCAAAGACTGGTTTGAAATGTCTGAATGGAGAGAAACAGGCACTGAGTGGCTGGACCAAAGATCACTGAAATACACCTGGGCGTGACCCATATGTTCAATACATGTCTTGGTAATGAACAAAGCCTAAACTGATTTACAGAAATTAATTAAACGCCATTTTTGTATTTAGGTTTAAACCTGAAACTCTATCACACATCTCTGCCTTAACCTTCAATGTTCATTCATGAGAAACCTAACAGTCAAATATAACACGCAATAACATCACAGTGTTAATTTACACTAAACCGTATATCACCAGCAAATTCACTGCAAATAGTCTATATCATAAACATGTACTACAGTTCTGTTTCAGAGGCAGAGAAACATTAATGAATGAAAACAAACAGCATTGTTTACAATATCATAGGCTGATTAATGCACAATAAGTCCGGGGACATTTATCAGTAAAGTAAACAGGGTCATTTCCATTTCATGTTGTCGTTTAGAGGAGCTTATTGCATTGCTTGTAACATGATAAAAAACAGAAACGCATGAGTGCTTACAGGGCTTGTGTCTGTCATCTCGCTTGGATCTTGGCCTTATTTCAGCTCTTCTCTACATGATTTCCTGTGTGTGATATCCTGTGTGAACTGCACGGATTCTAGGGGCCATTTCCTCACATTACAGATTGTCACACGTCCACTGGTCTTGAATAACAGACTTCTGATTGGTTTAGATGATACCTCACTTCAAGCCTCTTTATAAAATGCATTATAAAACAGATTCCGGTTCCGGATGCTGATTGGCCGATATTTGTGCTTTATTTATGACAGAACATCTATGATACTATTTGTATCACTGTACAACATCTATAACCAAATCTTACTTTCGTTGCTTAGTAACAATCTGTTACTGTTTATGTTACAGGAACTTTATCTTCTAATGTAATGATGGCATTTTATGATTTAACTTAACATAAAATTTAAAACATAACATTTTAATAAACATCTGTCCTTAGTTTTACTGTATTTTAACCAATTTATAAAACCAATAAGGACCTTAGGGATTTTTTATTTTGTAAATATAGTCAGACGGTTGGGGACATTCCAGTCTCTCACACATTATTCCCTAATTATAAACTATTCAAAATGCATCGCAATGAATACAAAACGCCTCATAATACATTGTATTATGTAAAACGTAATATAAATGTAAAGTAAAAAACATTCAACAAACAAATATGCACTTAACAAGACAAAAGTGTTCGTGGTAGAGCATTGCATTAACAATACAAAGGAAAACTTGTTTTCACTATAAGTCATTTTGGATAAAAGTGTGTGCCAAACGCATAAATGTAAATGTACTGTATAAAGTCACACACACATGTACGTACATATAGTATAAAGAGAAATGATAAGCTACACTAGAAGGTCCAACCAATTTGTCAGTGCAAAAATAATTAGCTCTGATTGATCACTGAGGATCATACAAACCCTTCAGTGAAAATGAAGTATGTGTGCAGGAAGAAGTTGGGATTGGCACTTACTTCCCTCACAGAATGTGACAGGTTGTTTGTCACTGACGGTTTAATGAGGGAGCGTGTGAGAGGAGAGCAGTATTAAATGTAACCTACTTTTACACAGTGACTAAAGTGCTTTGGAAAAAGCGGATGGAAAGAGCAAAAGAGATGAGAGAGAGCGAGAGAAAGAGAGATACAAAAGGACAAAAAGTGTGTGACCAAAAAAAGTCGGCTTTGCCTTGTGACTGGTCTGTGTCATTATTAATAACGACCGTCTGTCCTGGATGTCGCTAAGTTTGGGTGGAATTCAGCAAACCGCTGGCCTACATTCAGTGTGTGTGTGT
>JAZGTK010004649.1:1881-24043 GCA_036877625.1 Ambastaia sidthimunki
AGGAGCCAATGGAAACAAAGACTAATGGAACAGCCCCTTAGCTCTTTTAATGTCCAGCAGGCCTTTGCAAACACGTGTATAAATAAAAGTAGAGTAATATTTTAAACGTCTGTTAAAAGAAACACCATCTTGGTGCCACAATCTGTGCCTGCATATAATATCTAGCCTGATCAATTCACAAAATAACATCTTGGGGTTTTTCAGGTAAAGATGCCATTTGGACCCAGTTTCCCTTTAAAACAGACTCCTATTCTGAGTGCAATGGGAAGCAGTACGTGAAGAGAACATGGTACCGCAAATTTGTTGGCATCCAACTCTGCAACTCCCTACGGTACAAGATCTACCTGAGCGACTCCCTCAATGGTCAGTCTAACAAAAACGAATCCATGCATTTTTAGTATTGCATTATCATTTTGTGGTAGGGTAGATGCTAAGTTGGCAACACCTTTTCATTTCAGGTAAGTTTTACAACATTGGAGACCAGACAGGGCATGGCGAGGACCATTGCCAGTTTGTAGACTCATTCCTGGATGGAAGAACGGGCACTCAGCTTGCTGCAGACCAGCTGCCAGCCAGGCCAGGTATCACAAGATATACTACAAAAATATACAAATATATTTACTTGTAGTTAGAACATGCAGTCAAATTTACCTTTCATAGTACTTTCCATGTTCTGAGAAAAGGCTATAAGCATTGTATGGGCTTTAGTGATGGCCCAGTTTTGACCTTGGTCAAAGTCTGATATAATTATTGTTGATTTGCAGGGTTCTACAGAGCAATGAGACAAGAGCCAGTCAACTTTGGCCAGATAGGAGGGAACTCCCACGTTACCTATGTTGCATGGTATGAATGTGGTACACCAATCCCAGGGAAATGGTAGGAACCAAGCAAATGTCCACAAAGAACCCTTAAGAGAAACTCTCCTTGGCCAGGGTTGGTGCCTGCAATGGTCACATGACAGGCCTTTGTTTTTACTGTTTTTCTACCACCAATGAGGGTGAGTTCAGTCACTCCTCAGCCTACATCACAAGTTCATACCATGTATAATAATGTACAGGATCAAAGAGTCAGGGAATTCTTTTGAGTGCATTTGTGATATGTAATAGCAAAACAATGCCTCATCTTTTTATTTATCGTATGGTAACTAGAGCAAAAAAAATAGTTAAACTTATACTTCAAATACAATGAAGTGATGAACATTATTAAGAAAGAACTTAAATATTGGGAAGCTGGCTCCCTGAAACTATTTTGATATTTTGTGTAGAATTATTTATCAAAGTTTGTGGTGCCATGTTTCTTGTAATGGCTTTCCAGTGAGAAAGGACTGGGCTTTTAATTAAGCGCTTTAACAAAAGATGGCCTGGGCTTTTGTCTACCACCAGAGGCAGCTATATTAGTTTTGTACTGATATTGTAGGTCTCTGATATGTCAGATGTAAACTTAAACTCATATGTATAGCTGGAATTCTTTGCGATGTTGCTTTTACAAATTTTGTACCAGCAGGAGGCTTAAATCAGGCTACCCACACTAGCATAGAAAGATGGACACAAGACATTATGTCTGTTTACAGGGTTGGGATGAAAATAATTACTGACAGTCATACACACATATCTACATGCATACATACCAAAACATGCAAATGAACATTCAGCTAGATGCTTTGTATAATGGACGTAGTCTTCTAAGGTTAGCCCTTGTATGATTGTTGGTTCTAGATTGTAAGGAAAGACCTTACACTTGCAATTTGCACAGCACAAATGTATTTATATGTATATGGAGAGAGTATTTTTTCAGGAAACCTAAACAAGAATTAAAAATCTTCCCCTCAAGCTTGTGAAACAAATTCACACTTCCACCACCTCTCCTCCACCTTCTCTGACTGTTAAACCACAGTAATTGTTCAAGGAATCTTGAAGATACTTTAAAGGACAGCTTGTCTTGGGTACCAGTTTTTGTACAGTTTTGTGCCTGCCAACCCCCTTGGCAGAGTATATCTGGCTTATCCGTATTTTCATGGAATTTGTAAGATGAAACTGTGTTTGTAAGATGAAACTGTGTTTGTTGTTGTTGTTGTTGTTGTTTTGGACACATTTTCTCTATTTCTGTATGTATTTTACAATAATAAATAACAGAAGTTTTGTTTGTTTTTTAAGAAAAGAATCCTGTGTGTCCTATTTTTCTTCTTTTGTTGTAGCACCACCCATAAACTTCTGAGCTTTTCTCAGAAGTTCCTCTTTCATAGCCCAGGAGACTTGGATTCTTAAATATGTTTCATGTTAGTATCAACATTGTCCATTTTTTCCCCTAAAATCTCTTTTAGGGGGACATAAAAATAAGCTTACATGAGCCAGTGGTTGGCATACAGTAAGAGAATACAGTTATAAAACTGTATGGGAATGGCAAAGACTAAATAATTTGGTCTTGAATTGAATAATTGAATTCATATTGAGATCTTGGACTTTCCATTGCAAACTCTGGCATTATAGACCACGGTGTAAGACATTCTCTTTTGAAACATTAAAGGAGACAATTCTAGATTACAGTCTTCTCTTCAGAAGATCTCTTTTCAGAAAAGCAAGAGACTTATAGTCTCCATTTGCTATTAATTTATTCTCATTGCTGCTCAGGAGAAAGAGTTAAGAAAATCTCTTTAATGTAGACATGGTGAGATGTCCACATTATGATCTCCATTTTCAATGGATAAATACAAGCTTAGCCTATGACACATGTTTTTTTTGTTAAGGAAATTAATGTTAACACTTGACCAGGTGTTTGTTTTCCAGACATCTGACCCTTGGGACATCTGACCACCACTAAACCTCCCAGCTTGCTCAATCTCACCACCAAGTATAACTCCAATTATAAAAATAAACATCAATACATGCTCTTTAATGCATTACTATACTTTTCCAGAGCTTGAAAAAAGAGGGTTGCCCTGCCAAACCCAATACAGAGACATTCTCCGAAAACCACAAAGCTAGAGGGAGAAAAAAAGACTATAAAATTCAAAATGACTCTCAGTGACTTTATGGGGTTTTCAAAAGAAAGACAAAAAGGAGTGCATAGAAGAAAGATATAAACATTTATTCTGTCATCAACCAAAACTAAAGACAAATAGGATACAGTATGTTTAAAAAGGCAGATATGGCAAAACAATCTGTTCAATTACTTACTACCACAGTTTTCCACAACTTTATTTACATGGAAAGAAAACTCGCTATTATGCAACTAAATGTTTCTAGCCAAGTCAATGACGCATGTACAGAGTAAAGACTATAGACCACAGATGACACTTTGGCAAACACAACTTGATTGTGGGGAAATGGGTCTAAAGGCCAAATCACATACACAGGTACACAGAGATACAAAATGACGAATTGACCTTAAAGGGGGTGAATGGGTTCTGAACAGCACTGATTGTTGTCAGCCCAACAAAAGCAAGAAAGGTCATCGATATAAAGGGTGCAGAATACGAGAACTTTTACTTAAATGCCCCACTGTCGAAATTTAAAAACATTCATAAGCTCAGGCCACCCTCACAACTTTACTTGGCTGTTTTCAGCAGCAAAGCATTCACACACATCAACAGCTCTCTCCCTGGAAACTTCACAGTTCGCTTTTATACTTGCTTAATAGCGAGCCTTATACTTCACACAGCTGCACTCATGGCCATGAATCAAAGTAGCCACTGCGTAGCTGATGCTTGGCGCACCAGCAAGAATGCAGCCGGGGTAAATTAAGCCTTCTGGTGGCAAATCAGTGGCAAGTCCAGTGTGCAATTTTAGTCCCAACACGTGCTGGGAGGACCTTAGGAAATTTCACAAATCCACATTATTAAAACAGATTTGAGTTTACTTGCCAAAATGTGTGTTACAAATACTTGGGTAAGTGTAAGTGGATGTGTTTACATTGGTATACACAATTTAAGCTCACTGGGTTTCATGGTTAAATTAGTTCTGTCAATTGATTATGGAATTAATTGCAGGATTAATTAAATGAATCACAATTATAAGACAAATTATTCAGAGACATTATTGTGACAGACAAAGCACTGAATAGACAAAATGTGGCTTTAGAAACCAATTTAACGCTAAATATGTCATGGAACTACAAAAAAACCCCAATCCTTCTAACTTTTAGTGTTATCTGTATTTGTTTATAAGTGTCTATACAAACCAAATAGTTTTTCAGCAATGAAAGATTAAAAAACAGAAGTTTGGCCTGGAAAAAAGGAATGGATCTGCTGACTATAAGACCGAACCAAAACGAAGCCCACAGGAAACACAAAAACATGCTGCAGTAATTTTCATAGCTCACTGGAGTATTGTGGAAATACTCTCATTTTATATGTGCTCACATCCTAGTCACAAAATGTTCTTGATCAGTTGTGGCGAGATGGATATATATGTGGTTTCTGGAAGGACAAGACCCCTGAAGATAGTCAAAACATCCAATTTCTTCATCCTACAAGGCTGAAACTTGATTGCAGACTTATTACATATTAAATAGACAACCGCATAGACACGTGCCCATCCACACAAAAACCTACTCAGCGTATTTTTTCAGCATATTAGAGAGGGACACACAGGGCCAGAGAATTTGTTGTTGCTCTAAGCAAGCATGTGCTGGTAAGTGTATACACCCTGGCTAAGTGAGAACATGGCCATAATCCAGTTACAAAGTGGACCACTGGAGACCTGAGATTTAGCTAGGTGAAATTAAGAATATTATACCAATCCTAACAAGCCCATTATAAACAAACAACCAGAAAAGCATCAAAGAAACTAAGCCTTGACAATCAATAAGGAAATAATTTCCATCTGCTCTCAGAGATGAGGCAATTTCTTGTCTAAGCAAGAGTTAAGTTTTCTCAGGAGTTTGACACAGTACGACCTTGAAAATGCTCATCATTTACATTATTCCTGTGCAGCTAAATATTCAATTACAAATATGAAGCCTGGTTGCTTTGCATTTTATTCTAGACATGAACTGCTCAACTCAACAGGAAGGCTGTCTAACCTTTTTTGTCAATGTATTGGTAATTTTTTTGGAAGGTTTGTAAATACAGAAAAGTTTTTGTACAGTGCAGTGGCTATTTGTTTGTTTTAATCTTTTTTTTCAAACATTTAAAACCACATGCACATTTGAATTCTGCTCACAATATGCTTCAAAATCCTAATGGAAATATGAAAGTGCCAGTTTGAGTGTTCTTTATTAACACTTCAAACGTTTAAATAATCATGTTTTTTGCTCATAAGCACCAAAAATATGCTGCTAATCCACCTTGGAATTGAATTTTAAAAGTATGTTGAAAAATGTTTTAAAGCCAGAAGAAAGGGTAGTGTTGTAAAGCTGTATCAGACTGTATTTGATCATTAATGTCACTGAGATCAAATAATTTATTTGAGCTAATGTAACCATATTCTTATGAAATATATGGGAAAAGTTGTGAGGGTTCAGAGAAAAGCAAAAGAACTCACAACATCTGGAAATATGATCTTATCTCCAAGCAATATCCATAAACAACTGAAAACTATATGTAATAAGGTAAAATAAAGTTTTTGTCAAGGTATGGTAACACATACTTCTTACTTAAATCTGCATTTAAGCCATACTGGTGAATAGTGAACACACACACACAGAACATTGGGCAACTACCTCTGCGGTGCCCAGGGAGAAATTGGGAAAAGGTGCCTTGCTCAAGGGCACCTCAGGCGTTTCCTGTCAGCATTGGAAATCAAACCTCCAACCTTTGGGTCCAACTCTCTAACTATTGGGCCACAACTGCCCCATAAAGTAGGATTAGGCAAAATTTGCATAAGAATAAACTTAAGGAATGCATCCCCTTTAATGAATGAGCTGGAATTTGAACTGAATAAGATTATTTATTTTTATTTGTGTAAGTTTTCCATATTCTGAAGAGTATATGTCATAATAAAATGCTCAAATTATGGGGCCAAAAATTATTTATTGCCTTAAATAATTTTTAGCCTTATTGTTGAGACTGAACTGATAAAAGGGCCTGATATAGTATTTAATAAAATGAGTTTTCTTAAATCAGGGAATCCCAACACAGGAGATAAGGGTATTTCATGCCCTATGCTTTGTATGATTTGTCAAGTCTCAGCCCAACGGGAAAGGCATGTCAACAGAAAGAAAAACTGACAGGATCAGTATTTCCAAAACACAGTAAGTCATTGTGTGATCAAACCCAGGGCTTTCCCATCCAACAGTGCAATGGCACACACACACACACACACACACAAAATTTTAACACCAAAGCTATTTCCATCAAACAAATCAGAGCATGTGATCCGTTGAAGCCAGGGCTCATACTCTTATAGCACATTAATCATGTGCAAGAAAAAGACGCTTTTTATTTCTCTCTGTCACCTCAGATGACTGATGGCCACATTTTAGCTTTGTGCTTAGCATTCACAAGCCTCAGCAAAACTACATCCCCATTGCTGTGCCATTTTGCTCAATTTTTAATTGTTGTTAAATGTACATATGCATTAGGTTGATGTATTTGTCCAATGCATCAAGTCCTGCTGTATTTCCTGCATCTTGCATTCTATATCTGTTTTTGAAAGGAAAAATGTGGTTCCAAAGTGCTGGGCCGCCAGGTACCACTGAAACAAGGTTGTAGCCAATCACAAACTTAAAATGAGGCCACTTTTTGACACACTTGTTTATAGTTGTTACTGAATTTCAATCTTTGTAAAATGTTTTCAATTTAA
Organism: Ambastaia sidthimunki; assembly: GCA_036877625.1. Taxonomy (NCBI): domain Eukaryota; kingdom Metazoa; phylum Chordata; class Actinopteri; order Cypriniformes; family Botiidae; genus Ambastaia; species Ambastaia sidthimunki. The sequence continues at coordinate 8,622 of JAZGTK010004649.1, forward strand.
ATAAAACAGCCAAGTCACGCAATTTTTGTCATCTCCAAGTACTTGGGTACTCGTGCGCATCCCCAGTGAATACCACCATGAACACAAAGAGACATGATATATGAATTGTGATGACAGGCCTGCAGAGGCCAGTTTCGTAACGCATAACAGAACCTAAGTAATTTACCAAGAACAAGAAAAACACTAGGCACCCTTGAACAACAGGATTCAGGCTAAATCAACTTACCAGGATTAAACCTCAAATCGTTTTGCACTTAACGTAGATACAATAAAATTAAGGTAGATACAATAAAATTGTTTAAAAATTAAAAATAATAAGTTTTAAAATTTAAAACTTACCCTGGGGCATTAAAATACAATAAAAACAAAGACCTGAAGCTGTGCAAACTGTTCACTAAAATTCTTTAACTACCTTTAAATATAAACAACTTTCCACTGCTGGAAACAACTTACCATGTTCCATTTTTACACATTTACCAGCTTAAGCTGGAAATTCTAGTGGGGTTGGTCAAGGAAGACACAAACAAACAAACAAAAAAATCCTGCAAAACTTCAAAGCAGGCCTGGTTTCAAGGATTAAAAAGGCCATGAAAGCTTTATAACGAAAAAAAATGTTACTCTGTCAAGTGACAGCAGAAGTGTTTAAAAAGATCATACTGTGGCCTGAGGACTGCCAGAGGACAGGCAAACTCAACTAAACAAAATCTCTTGCCTCTGACCATCTTTCCACCAGACGTTACAAGACGATTATAATTCAATTCCTTCAGCAGACACGTAGTTTGAGGTCAGTCAGTGTTATGCACACTGTGGCCTCAGTGAACTTATTTTTTGCCTAACTTGGTAATATTAAAAGGACCTTCTGCAGACTTCAAGGAACTCTCCAACTTAGAAATATTAGAAATAGCGCCAGTGGTACTGTTATTGCACATGTACTTTAACAAAAGATGAAAGGCAGAAGTATGCAACTTAAAATCTGCTACCTTTGCTCATAGACACACAATTTGGGTTGTTTAGCCAAACACATGTGCTGTAAATGGCAGGCAACTAGTGGCAGGAAATATACTTCATGACAATGCTGATTGGCTGATAGCCCAAGGCTTTCACCAGTGACTATCATGAACTTTGAGGTGAAAAGCAGCAGACAGAAAAAACAAATTTTAATTCCTTTATGAGTTTAAGAGGGCTCCTTAAAATAAATGGCACACTGGTACAACATCTCGTGCAAAATATGTATTATTTATATCGCTTGCAAGCAATTTTGTGTGGACAAAGAGACGACGTGTATGTGAAGGTAAAACTCTTGACCATGGAGGAAGCATTGCAAACATTGGACTACAGTACTAAAAGCCTTCAATAAAAATCAAGGTAAATGTGGTATTCCTATTACATGAGAAATAACTTTCAGACATATTAAACATACTGTACCCATTGCAAAGTGACTGCAAACAGTAATTGTCCCTCATTCTCACCAACTGTCACCCTTCATTAGCTTGACCCCATCAAATTGAATGAAAAACGTGCCACACATTCTCATGTATTTGGTCACCTGTGATTTGCAATTACATTCGAAGGACAAAATAGTTTCCATATTGCGCTTCAACAAGAACATACGCTGTCAATTACCATCATGTGTGTTCATATCATTTGAAAGGCTGGGAAGGCCTTCAGTAACAGGAAAGTTTGGTCCTGTAAAAAAGGTCAGCTGTGTTCACAAGAGCCTGCCACTAGATATCATAAAAAGGTCACTGGGTTTCTCTTTGTATGTAAAAAGGAGCACACGGAAAAAAAAAAATCACAGAAAAGATTTAAGAAAGAGAAACAGTGTGAGGAAGGGAGGAAAATGTGCAATCAGTTTTAAGACCAGGATTTGTTTCAGGCGTTTTGTTCTGCATAGGAATTTCCTGAAAGACTCTCTCTCCATCTTGTGCCTGTATTGATCCAGCCCTCCCTCCCCCTTCACCTCATAGCACGGCTCTGTGCTCCACATGGCTCGTTTTCTATTAAGTATAAAAAAAGCTGTTGGGGATAGCTTCACCACCTGTTCTCTGGCCTGGTCCAAAGGGCAGAGGTGAACAGCAGATTTTTGCTGAAAACCTCTGGAACTGGGAAGAGAAGATCAGAGTGCACAGCGGTTATGCAACTATGGTGAGGGTCAAAAAGTAGTGGAAGTAGGTTCAAAAAGAGTACAGGAAAATTATATAATCCGAAGACAAACTCCAAATGCTTAAGTTTTACAGATAAATATCAATTAATCTCTTTCTAAGTGAATGTTTTATGGTGTGCTTTAAGGTAAATTTGGTTTTATTGCGGTTTATCTGCTGTATATCAGAGATTCTTTATTTCAACACCAAATTGAGTATAGGACTCAAATTTCCTATATTTAACATAAGTCATTTTCCAGTCATATGTAAACTGACCAAAGGATGCATTATTTATATCATTTGGCTTGTGAACTCTTAATTCAATTCTGAATTATTTTAATTCTTTTTGATCTATACAGTTCAAACATCTCCAATACAGAAATCTTATTCCCTATTATATTTAACACAATTAATGGACCCACAAAGGTGTGAGTTAGACTGCATTCCTGCGAGTGTTTCTTGGGCTACAATAAGAAGGAAAAACACTAAAGTATTTTTAAGCATTTGGAAGATCAGCAGTCCGTGATATGTCTTCAGAGGCTTCAAAAGAAAAATGTGTCACCTCACTCTCTCTCTTTCCTTCATCTTGCTTTCACTCCTGCCTACCCACCATCTGCTCTTGTGGAGATTTTCCTTGGAGCCTAAAACAAAAAAAAATAACCAGCACAGGCTCCAAAAGGCATCACTTAATCACAGCTGAAGCAAGATCTTACACCTGGGACTCGGAAGGGATGCACTTCCAACTCTCTGTCATGTCCAGTCCTTAATTGTTTAAACAGACAAAAGAAATAGAGAGCAAATCTCTTCACCTGACGAGCTCTGCAGTTGCAGGCCATCGTTGTACCTGCCAATCTGGTTGTCATATAATCAGTCCTCTAAATTATTGTAATCTTGACTATTGGCGCAAGTCTTGGATTTATGCTAAGAATTATCATTCAGCATTGATATAGGTGAATGGTTATTGTAGAAGGCTCCTGAAACCAGAAAGGGTATCTACTTGTTTTGATTCACCAGCTTGCTTGTTTTCATGACCACTGTTTATTTCTGTCTATTCCACAAGTAAGGATAATAGATTTGTTGATACAATGATCCTGTACAACTTTTCATTAAAAAGAGAAGATACAGTGTGATTTTTATATTGAGACAGGCATCTGCAGATTACACTGCAGAAGGCCTGTCAGTTGGGAAAAGCATCTTGAGTGAGACACAAAGAAATCAAAGAAAGAAGAAATTGTCCCCTACTGTACAAGACTGAAGGAATTCATATTGAGAAACATGCATGAATTGGCCCCCCAACAAGAACAAACATGTTGGCCCTGGCCCGGGCTTTAACGATGTTTTTTTGTCCTCAAGCTCATCTTTCGTGTTGAACAACAAAGTTTATGACTGCATGACATTGCATGCATGATTTTCATTTGTAGAGAGGGCAAAGGCCCCTATGGTTACTTAACCAAGCGGAGCTCTGTGGCTTGCATGCTTACGATGAACCTGTGAACTGACTAAAGCATAAATGTACAGTAGCAATGTTAGACTTAAACATTTAATATCTTGACAAGGTGGTATCTTCTTTACATTTAGGTATTGCATTAAGGAGGTCCTGTAACATGCTTCCTTTTCATTGGAGAGCATATGTACCCTTGACACCCTCAAATAAAGAAGAACTTTTGAAGTTCAAATCAAAGACCACCAGAGTAAGTGAGCTAGCAAGAGGAATAGACCATCAAGGAATGAGTTTGGCAGCATGCACGAATGAACAAACTCTCAAACTTTTCAATGAAGTATCTAATTTCAGACATTGCCTAGTCATATTGACTACTGGCAAGCAGAAAGCCATGTGTGCAACTTCAAAGCCCTAATCTATGAGGCCAGTAGCACTGAAGTGTAAAGAGAAAATGGTCTGTTGATGTTTTTGGCCAATCTAAATAATTTAACCCTACACTAGTACCTTCACAAAATGTACAAATTATGGTTGGCGTTCCAGGGGAGCGGACCATTAAATTTAAAGTAAAGAATTAAGTCTCTCTCCAGATTAAAGCATGTTGGATTCAGTGTCTACTATAAATGTTCATCTGCTGCTCATCTTTCTTCACAAAGGACTTGGGTATTTCAAGTCTGCTCCTGTCATTGAAGGCTCCTTCAATGGGACAGTTGATGTAATTGGCTGGATACATTGCCCAGTTAGTCCTTGCTGATAGATGCTAAAACTACGCTATCTGGACCCAAATTGGCCATTCAAAAGTAGCCAAATGACAATGTAAAATTGTTTGCAAAGAACATATACTCAGTTTATATCTGGGGGCATTTAAAGTTTAGAATAATCACCACAGTGTGGCTCAAGAGTGATTTGTCACATGGAGGCTTTGCTAATCAGCTGAAAAAAATATTTCAAATCACATTCTTCTATGGGGTACTGAACTGGCTGACCAACTGCTCATCAACAGCAACTGATAGTTTTTGTCAAGTATTATAGATTGCCATATGCCCAGACGAAAGTTGGGGAGAGGCTCATTTATTTAATCCACAACAAAAAAAGATAGTCAGCCTTTTTACATCACTTTAGATCTAATTGTCATTTAGATGACAATTTCTCTCTCAAATTGTTTGTCACCAAATGCTGGCAGTGAATTATGGTCCTAAACTTGCCTTTTCTTTACCTTGACTGTCTCTTCTTTGTCATTACTCACTGTCTGTTACCATCTGATCATAAGAGGAATTAAAGGATTAAACGGTTCTCTTTCTCTGTCAAGAAGCCCAATAAGTCATTATCAATAAGTGTTAATAAAGTACACCAATGCTTGGAGCAATATGGGAGTATCTTTTTCCAGTATGAACCGTTTGTGTGACTTGTATTTTTTGAAGAGCATAACCAGTTCTGAATAAGAACTGCTTCTCAATTCCTAACCCTAATAACAGTTGAAAGCTGGAGGATTTGTAATCACAGAGCAGACAAAATAAAAATGTAAGAAATGACAAAGAAACATGTTTTTCAAACAAAACTGCATTGCATTACCATTTACTTTGCTTCTAAACTACAGAGCTATTTTAGTTTAGATAACCTCCTCTTCTTCCATATTTCGGACAATCAGTCCTGCTTAAACTCTCGTCATTACTTGAGGCAAAGCTGTATTCTGCGATGATCAAATAAAAAGAAAAACAGAACAGAAATTAACCAACAAATGGTTTACACATAGTTGTTGCCGCACAATAAAATGGAACGGGAGAAAGTATTTTAACGTCACAAAAATTACACACATCACCTTTAAGGTTTTTCCCTAAACGGAACAGTGAACGTTCTCAATAAAATAATGGAAAGATCTTGGAATTTAGTTCTTACAGTTTCATTGCAACATGTCACTGGGAAGCCAATGGAAAATGAATAGGATGGAAAATGTCTTCTGATGCCTCTCAAAGACAATATCATTTTATTTTTTAAACCAGAATGTATTTAATTATTTTAGCCATTAAGCAGACCCTTTTTTTTTAAATAAAATGACTGGAATAAAAATAATCGTAGTCCCACAATGCATATACCAATTCTATTCTCTAATATTGCAATGCTGAATCAAATCTGCTATGAGGAATTTAATAGTCTGGGGGATGCTGATAGTATTTGGACAATCTTCGAATAAACACTGATTTTGTATGGACTCACTAAAAAAGAACTAGGGCTGTCTAGTTCTAAATCTACAGTATGAGTAGCTTTAGAAGTCAATATATTGATTATTTCACTTACATTAAACATAACCTTCTGAATAGTGTTACTCTAAAAACAGAATGTACACATTTTAAAACTCCAAACAAAAGGACATGTGTGGTGTTGGAAAAGAACCCTTAGCATCCTAACTGAGTAAAAAACAAATGTAAGCAAAGCATAATGGAACCCAAAACAATTATTAATTTAATACAGAGACAACAAGATTAAGAAATGAAAACATAGCAAAAAAAAAAAACTGGCTTTGTAGGCTACTCCCTACAAAGCTGACTTTGTAAACATCTGTCTTTTAAGGCAAAATCCATTAAAGCTGATGTGTCATCACTTTGCATTGATCCATATTTCAAAAACACAGAATCATATTGCCAAGATAATTCAACCCTCCTTGCGCAATGAAAGAAAAATCACAACAAATAAAAGAGGACAGACAAAACATTATGCCTCAACCACCCATGTTAATACAAGCTAATGCCACCCATGTTAATACATTAACATTACAGAGCTTATCCTGTGTATGATATGCATAATGTTACATGTAATTGCAGAGAAAAGGCAATGAGAAAATTGAGAAATCTTTTGGTAACAGACAGCTAGTACCAGAACAGTGCTATGCCATAGCTGTGCATTATTTGTTTTACTTTTTTACAGACATTTTTTACAGACATTTTTTGTGGCTTGTAGTTCACGTCTTGAACTTTAAAGCCATTTAGATATGCTGAAGTACTCCAAAAAAGTTGACAAAATTAACTTTTAGCAGATTTATGCATTAACAATTTACAGTCTCTGTCTTCCAGGCAAACGGACCAAAATACTGCCCCTTTCTTGTTTCAGATGACCCATTTTCCACTACAGATTTTACCTAGTTAGAACTTTCTAAAATGACATTCACCCAATAGCAAATAACAAGTGACAGTTTCTTTAATTATTGGCTATGTAAAAACAAGGGACATGTCCATATGTTCTACATAAACCTTCGAATTTCAAGCGAGATACGTCAACAACTAAAGATCAATCCTTTTCAAGTTATTTCACTGGATTTTCAATAGTGTTTAATGTTTTTTTATTTAAAAAGAACCAGATCTCCAAAAGTCCCCAAAGTTATCCATCTCCTCTACTTGCCCCAGTACTTTAGTCCAAGCCACAGATGTGTTAAATTCCTAGAAACGTGCCTGTCCATAACAATAAAATAATAATGCAGGTTTTATAGAACTTCTGCAACCTTTGCAAGTATTTAAGCATGCAGGGCTGTGAAGAAATGAAAACAGTAGTCATGCAAGATGAAACAATTATAATCAGTATGGAATGAACCTTGTAGTTAAGAGTAGGCAGGGAAAGAAAATGCTAAGGCTTCACCACAATTTCAACATCATGAGCTATACTGATTTACAGTAAAAAAAAAAAATTGGATTACCCAGTCCACAAAAGTACCAATGGGGTGAATCCAGGTGTCTTTACGAAAAAAAAAACTGACAAGTTATTTAGATCCAAAATACCTTTTCCAGGTCATATGTAAATGACCATTTGGCACAAGAGGACTTGCCATATCCTCCCTTTTTCTTGGTTAACTTCATATGTTTATACCTGTCAGAGTAGGTCTACCACAGAAACCACACTGGCTTCACTCCTGCTACTTGAGGCTCCCCACACCAAGACTCAAGCCCATCAGAGTGCTTAGAAAGCATTAAAATGGACAAGAAAAACTGGAAGAGCAGAACCACAGTGTCACTGCTGGAACACCCATGCTTCTTTAAAATGAACTGTGTTCTCAAATGTTTAAAGCATTTTATAGAGCTTGTCGTATTACTGTATCTGTGCAGAGGCACAGTTAGCATTTCTCTCTGTGCTTCAAAGCATCTTTTTTTTTTAATTTAATTAAAAATGAAAAATAAACATGTTAAATAAACAATTCAAATTTTTTTACACTTTTATGGTGTGGATGTTAATGTATGGAAAAACCTGAAACTTTGAAAATAAGCCAAATCTGATGGATGGGTATCTTAGTTGAATTCTGTATTTTCAGTTCTGAAAGGATCTTGTATTGGTCTGTGGGTTTTGGAGGGTCTGCCTCAAAAACTCAAATATTTTCATGAAGAGTTTTGGACAGACTTGTTATCTTGCAAGTTTTAGTCTGGACAAGCACTTACAAAAAGCAACATTGAGCCAGTTATACATTTTGGATAAAAACAAAACTACTACTACTAATACTAACTAAGGGGGGAGGCTTAAAATGGAGAGTTATGTTGGCATGGTGTTTCCCCTTAAAGATGTGGTCTACCTCATAGAGCTTTTTGATAAATGGAACAAAAGTCTCAGCAGGGTCTTCTGGCTTCTTTGAAGACGACAAACACCCCCTGGGGGATGAATAAAGGGAGCGAAGGAGGACACAGTTTGAGCAATAGTGAAGTGAAATACCACCTTTTCCTGTTTGCAAAGATAAATGGCCTGTTGACAGAAAGCACTCTGGGAAGAATGTTGCGCTTTACTTGCCCACAGCATTAGAGCAAACCATTTTTTTCAATCCTTACTCTGCCCTTATAAACAACCTTCTCATATTTGCCTTATTTAAGGTGTAAAAATTTCATATTTTACTTATTTAAGTAAAATTAGAAAAAGTACTATACATAACATTAAAAGTTATTAACGAACACGGTCCAAATGTCAGCTTTGAAAATTTGTGATATTTTCTATTTAAACCTGCAAAGCATAGTTGATAAATGTCCACCAGTTTGTTTCAACAGGTACTTCACACACGATCTAATGAGACATGTTGAATTAATCTATTATTACCAGGACAGTGGCGAGAAAACTGAGTAGAACATGAGAGAAAATATGAGAGTACAATGCCTTTACCAGAGCAGTAGGCCTCAGAGACCCCTGTTGGCCACATACCTGTAAGGAAACTTCAGCCTGAGGGTCTTTTGACCCTTTTGGTTTTATGACTACAAAACTACACTACACTACACTATGACTATACTGTGACTACACTATGACACTATGACTACACTTGGCCAAGACCAAGATCTCTTAAATGATTTGTCAAGATTACATTTCAATAACATTTCATTTCAAATTAGCAATAAAGCCTGACAACAACAGCATCACAAATTTTGCTCTTGCTCAAAAAAACTAAACAAAACCTAAATCGATGCTGAACGTTCTTTCCTTTGGGGTCTCAGCTTGACTGAGGTAAGACTGCAGAGGGGACCAGGAAATTAAACACCATTGCTTGTCAGAAAGTACATAGCAGCAGTAGCACAGGGGACCTTTTTCCTTAAATTTACTTCAGTTTGACTCTGTTGATAACTACTTGATGAAATGCTGGCTGACAATATTCATACCAAACCAGAACCTAAACAAAGGTGTAATTCACAAGCTATAGCTGTAAGTATCAAGTGAGCACAAAAAGGAAACACTAGCAAGTGAAGTTGCTTGTCTTGGATTATGGTTTTCAAATAAACTATTATTAATAAAAAAAATAGAAAGAAATTATTTTACTGGAATACAATTTTGTGGATCCAAAAGCATCTGTGGAAGATTCAAGATGCAATGGTAATTAGTTTTTTTCCTCCAGATACAATCATGAAAAATTCCAATCAGGCAAATATAAAAAACTGATTAAATTTGCTAAAGCATAAATATAAATAAAACTAGATTCTGAAAAGCATTTTCAGTAAGCATTTGCTCTGTAGGCCGATTAGTTGCCACAGCCAAGACCTACTTAGTAGGGTCTTCCAAGAAGAATTTGAAAACAAAACACTGACCAGAACCAGATATTAAAGTTCAATCTACACTACCACTGAGGAGGATTCATGATCAGCAATGACTTCCAGCATATCCCCAAAACAACAGCACTGCGAGAACAGCTGTGTGCAATTACTTCCAAATTACACTGCATCTGAACTAAAGACCGATTCCTAAAATCACCTCAAACATCCCTCAAGGTCTCAGGCGCTACAAGAAAAATTCAACATTTTAATCTTTGTCTTTCCCATCCCACTGCTATATGAACAAATCAGAGGGAAAACTAATGTCCAATCCAAGAAAACAAAAATGCTCACACTGGTTTCCAAAAGGGAAAAACTGAGAGGGAGATTTAGCATTAAGCTGAGCTAGGGAAATCTTCAGAGAGAAAAACTATTGCTGTGCTCTGTTGATGGAGGAAGCAGAAAGGCTGGCTGAAGGACAGGGCTGTGTGGTCTCATCTTCTGAGAAGGGGTTCGGTGCAAGGGTGGCAATGCATTACATCACATCTATAGGGACCTCATTCACATGACGTCATAAAGAGAACAACTACATTTTGAAATTGAAATGAGCAATTCATGACCACATGGTCTATTATGACTTTTGTATAATGGACACGCCCTATCTGTGTTAAGATGTCAGCAATTATGGTGACATTCACAGAAAACAATGATGTGACTAGACCTCTACTCTCCTTCGGCCAATCAAATTAGATCTGCCTTATCGAGTGTTTTCCAGTTTTGCGTGCGCATCAGGTGTGAAATGAATGGACAATAAGACTGAGACTTTGAGCAGAGAAACTCACTTAATACACTGCAGGAAAACATGTTTTGCAAAACTTGATTTTCAGGTCACATTTCAACATGTGTAATCCACGAAACGAAAATAATTACCTCCAAATAAATTTTACCAAGTACTGTGATGAAGCACAACAAAACATTTTGCTTCCCTAAGGCACTGATGATCTCATCTATTTCTGTCAGTAAAGAAATGAAAAGACCGGAAAGACCGGACAAAACATAGCTAACAGATAAAAGGGGACATCCTGTAAACAAAGCTACATTTATAACACATAGACAAACAGGTGGCTTCTAAAATGTGATGAATCAGGATTTGTGCAGATATACAAATATACAAGCATACAAATTTGATCAAACATTGTAAAAGCATGTACACGAAGAGCGTGTCAGTCCCACCTGTTGCACATCTGGTAGAAAAAGACTGAACAAATTAAACAAGGCGATCTTGGTTCTGTCTAAACTGTATATAGAACAGTTTGGCTTCCAGAATATAACAGCAGTTAATTTTTGGCTTGTTATAGCTGGTTGTATTTCATTAGGAGATGCTTTGAGAGGGAATTGAGCTTATTAGAATCATTACTTTTGATTGCTTTTCTTTTGTTGCTTTACCCAAGAGCTAAAGAATTCTCTGTGCAGGCCATTGCATGACATGCACCTATATTCATAACGAATATCACAACGTTTTCCAGATGAGCACCATCTGCGAGTTGATACAGTAGTGCAGAGGTCCAACTTGCGCCAGATCTTCATTCACACAAATAGCATCCGGTTACACAGCATGTTTGCAACATGTCTGCTAATGTTTCACACAAGTTTTACTTACAAAACGTATCTGACTCATCCATATTACATGCCAAAAGAGTCTTTAGAGGGTTTCTGAGCAGCCGAGGAGAAAATGCTTTTGTCGCAACCAAAGGTCTTATCCAGTGCACATTCTGTGAGCACTTCACCTCACATGTAGCAACAACGTGCCCTTTTTGATGAGTGTTTTTCTCCTCACATTGGCAAAAATACACACAAAACATTGTTAACCATTTGAATCAATAAAAAACAAGGCCACACAAACAGATAAGTCAGAAATCAGGTAGTCTGATGCTAGTGTTGACTTTAAAGGTAAACAAATGCACTGTCAAAGAGTTTTCTCCCTTAAGACAGGGAACAGGTTTATGTGCAAAGACACTTAAGAAACGGGCTTGAGTCTTTTGAGAAAAACACTAGTTTTAAACACATTTTAATTAATATACAGAACTTGCAGAAAACAGCGGCATAAGCTGCAAAAACAGATGAGATACAGGCCCTAAGGAAATTCAGCTAAAGGCCTGAGTCAACAGTCACTATGGAAAAAAAACAAGTCAGTTACACAAACATGGTATTGAGGTGTAATGGTGTAAACTAATGGTGTAAGGTTCACAATTATGAGCATAATCTGTCCTAACCTGATAACATAATTTGCATCCTCAACACCCACTGTTTACTGCATTTCTCATAGCTGCACATCAGTTACTAAATTTGCCTTGGTGTGCCTCATATTGCAAGACATTTTGTGTACATTGCATTTTGTGTACATTCGTTGTACATTGTGTTGCATTCTATCTAGCAAAAACGTGTTTTTTAAATGTCCCAAAAAGTTCAAAATTCAGTCAGATGAACCTGAAAAATGTCCGATGAACCTGAAAAAGCTAACTATACATGGATTCCTTACGACTCATCAGTTAAAATATGGTTTAGGCAACCCACCAGCTAGTTTGGTTTGTAAATGTTTTGCAAATCCCTTGCTTAAAGTCTTCATGAGACATTTAACATAATGTGGCGTGCTGTAACCTTAAATGGCTCAAACTCTGGAAGACCCTGCTCATTTCAGGATTAATGTCCAGCGACAAGGACAAAATCCAGATGTAAGCAACTATACAACAAACATATGCTGAAGTTCCCATGTGTTTCTCTGGTTGCCCATCCTTCTATGTTTTCAATGTATTCTGCAGCTCTCTCCTGATGAATAATATACAAGCATAAATATAACATCTGTTTTTGTGTCTGTATCTCTGAGTGCGACATAACCAGATAATACTTGACAATCTGTGTAGCCCTCAGGATGACAAGAAAAAATGTCTGTGTTTTATCACAGTCAGTATTTTAATCCTCCCCTGATACATCATTTAACTAGGGCAAAATGGAGAGGAGCCTTAGAAGAGTCATTTCTGACTGGTGGTATTTCGATCATGTACAAATCAGGGTATTTTTGGGAGGAAAAAACTTTCATGTAAACTTACCTATAAACCAATCGTTCTCTATCATGTCTTTACACTGACATTTTTTCAATAATGCACTGTGAAGAGCTAAATACTGTATGTATATCAAAGTGAGAAAAATGTTGACTAAATAATATAAAAAAGAGCTATTTTACCCAAAATTTATGCATGTCATGAATATACACTAGCTCATGTCAGCTGTATTGAAGTCAGTTCTGTGTCAAATTTCTGGCATGCTTTGTGTGGGAGGGCTAAGTTGTAAGTTGTTGCAAATCAGTCACTTATGAGGTCATATTTAAGTTCGGATGTCACCCTAAAAGACGGTTGTCTATGTATTGAGTAGTCAGCGAGGCAGCTTCCAGGTTTTGGAACAGAGCTTAAATTGTGGTCATTTTCTGATTTGATCATTGTAGACAGCTCATTTGTATGATACATTTCAACATTTATTACCATTGTGCAATCACAAAATAGTACAACTGTGTTTGAGCTAGGACTCTTGGTAAAGAATGTGATGTTCAAAGAGTGTTAATAGAGTGTAGATGATGTATAGCTGTCCTATAAGGCTTGGTTGAAACAACTAAGCATCCATCATTAGTAAGGTCATCACCTCCCAAATAATCATCCATTCAGCTTTAGTTTTTCATAGACGCCAAAGAGAAAGTAAAAACAGGGCTGCCAGGTACCTCATCTGTCCTTGTGAAGACAGTTCGATTCTTTGCCAATTCATTGAATCTTTCAGCAGTTTCAAAACAGAAAATGAGAATAAGAGGAAGGGAGGGAATGTGTATATGAGAAAAATAGAGGGATAAACAATATCTGCCAAGAACAATTTAAGTCTATGCAATCTTTTCCTTTAGCCACACAGAGAGAAGTTTAATAGACCTTATTTATGGCTTTCTGGTTACCCCATTGCCAAAAGCACAGCATATCATTATTTATCCTTGTCTTACTTGTTGCTCGGTAAATGTCACACAGAGTTTGAATTTATATGAGTTTATATGTTTCCACTAAAACAGTTGTCACTATACATACACCTGGACTATCTGTGAATACTGGCCACTTCTGCTGTATACGTCACATGATGCAACAAGAATCTATGTCTGTGTATTGAAAGCTAAAGAGATTGCAGATTGCTTTCTAGGCAAGATCTCCTAAGTAATCAGTCATCTTCAATATTCTCATTTATATCAAGACTGACCTACTTTTAAGCTGACCAAATCTCAAAACATTTCATCCCATTGTTTAGAAGGACCCAGTCTGAGACATTAAGGTCTTGAATGTGCTGGAGATGATTATGATTAAAAATCTGATAATCAGAATACGGTCATATATGGTGAACCTACCAACCTGATTGCAATATCCCAATTAATCCAATATTCAGGTTTCTAGAAATTACAGAAAAAATATAGATTCTAGATCATGCAAATTCCTTATTTGAAAGAGGGCAATTACTATTAGGAGAAGCAGGAGACCTAAAACAAGCCTCCACTTGCTCTTCTTGTAACATTCCTGCTCTCTAGGAGAAACAATCAAGATATTACAGGGATTTCGCTTGTGGTTTTTCCTCCCTACTGGTACATTCTCAAAACGGCATTTCATTAGCCACCACAAACACACGCTCTTAGTATGCGGCTCTAACCATCACATTCATATTCACATTTCATCACAGTTCTAACTTCCAACACAACTCAACGAAGAAAAGACCATTAATCCACATAACAGTGATGAAGCAGCTGCCTTTTCAACCCTTTCAAGGACACAATAAATGACTAGCCAAGTATTCGTTCACATCACACCATTTAATACAGCCATGTCCAAAATAGATTAACCAAATACATAAAAATAAGCCTAAGCTTTAACCACTAAAGATGAGTTCAAGCAGGTGCACAAAGTATGTGTGGCAACACATATATGTATCTTCACATAAACTAGCTTCTTGAATGTCTATGAATAATGGAATATATTTTAAGGGACACTTTTTTGTGAGCCAGAGCTTTTCTTTCACTACGCTGCACATGCCGCACTTAGTCCCAGAGGCCTTAACATCAAATCAAAGGATGAAAATAAAATAGATGGATTACCCATCATCCCTACAGTACACAAAGAAATTACACAGCAGGGCTCATGAAAGGTTAACACATGAAAATGGGCAGCAGGCCTCATCAGAAATATACCTTCCACCACTTTTTCCTTATGAGGAACCATAAACCAGGTCTCTGCTTGAGAGGGAGATTATCCTTTGCTTAAACAGACATTGTTGAGGCTCAGTGATCCTCAGAGTGGGATTGGTGGGGAGTCATTCCTTTTAGAGCCATATTGGGAGATATTCTGGGCATGATTCTAAATCAAAGGCCAAAGGTAATAAGTTAACAGTTCTGGATGTTGATTAAGAATGCAATCACTAAAGATTGCTGCTAATGTTAATCAGTTAAGTTATTATCATCCTAACTTTCTGATGGTCCCATCACTTCTTTGTTAGGAGCAAACCAACAAGCTTAACAACCAAGAAGACATAATTATCATGGCTCTTTTAAGGTAATATTAACTGTGTTCTGACTCAAAGTGCAGCTGCAAAGGCAAAACATTGCAGAGATTTGCTAGGAATGCTCCAGGAAATTTGAGGAGTTTGCTCTATATCCTTCACTTTCTCTATTGCTTAGAAATCAGTCATAAAATATGTGAGGTCAGTAGGGACAGCAGTTTCAATCTGATAAACTGAACGTATCACTAACATATCCCTAACTAGCTTAAAACAGGAGGACATGTCAATCATGTGGTG